>JAIPRL010004680.1:0-36337 GCA_025469235.1 Pemphigus obesinymphae | reverse complement strand
AAAAAAAATATTTGCTCCCACCTAAAAATAGTGCCAAATCACGACTATTATTTTCTCCCTTCATATCATCCCATGACGTTTAAATTGGAACTAACCAATTACATTTTGTATAAAACTGTATGCATGTTACAGAAAATTATTTGCAATGTGTCATGTATAAAAGAATTTCAATATTGAAAATTTTAAAGTAATGAATAATAACGCAAAAATAATTAAACCTCTAATTAAATTGAATTGTTTTAATTTGAAAAAAAACATTAAAATATATGGTATATTAATAATTTTTGTTATTACTACATAATTAATAATTTTTATAAAATTGCCAGTTTGATTCTTAACTACAGTTAATATCAATTACTTATTTCATCTTTATGTTTACAGGCATATTATTGTTTATTTTTGGTAGGGTTTTTTGTAACATGAATTTGTTAATTTAATTAAATATAATAGTCTAACGCACGTAATTTCCGAAATGTTTTAATGTAATAACTATTTGCACCTATTATCTATTTTAAATATATCCTTATATATTATATAACGAGAATTAAATAATTTTAAATTAGTAGAATAATGTTCATATTATTTTGTGTATTTATGATAATCTATAAAAGTCTTTATTTTCTATTATGTTATACCTAATAAAAACTATATAAAAACGATTACTAATTACACAATTAATTGTTATATGTAATTTACGCATGCTATTATTTTGAATTTCTATAATATATTATATTTAAAAGTAATAAATATTTATTGTTTTTTTATTATAAAAACCTAATGCTAAATGATGATATAACACATAGTCTGTAGTGGAACTAGGGGGGATAAACGAAGATATGATTCAAGGGCTTAAAATTTTTGGGTAGCGTAAATATTTTGTTTAGCGCAAAATTTTAAAAGTATAATACACATAAATGCTGATATATACAAGGCCATTTTGACGGGGGATTTTGAGGGGGGAGTGAGTCGTCCCACCCCAAAAAAAAAATACTGCAATTTGAAAGTTTCGGCCAGCATTTTGGACATTCAATTTTGATGATTTCAGCAAAAACAGAAAGGTTATATATATAAGGCTATTTGCTTATTTACTGTTTGAAGGAAATATTTCATGAAATTATTCGTATTTAGTCTGCACCAAAAAAGTTTATGAATTTTTTTTTTGCTTATTTCCGTTTTTTTTTTTTTTTTTTTTTTTTTTACATCCTTCCCCGGGTGTCAAAATTCCTAGTTGTGCCTCTGCACATAAGCAATGTCTAGAAAGAACAACGTTCATGTATTCGAGTTTATATTTTGTGAACGACATGTGAACGTCACTCGTTTCTGCCAAATAGAACGTGAATGTAAACAACATCCATACATTTAATGAATTTGAACGATTTTCATAAAAGTCAAATTAAATTGAAATATAATTCTAATTCCCTATAAACTTTATTAGATTTAAGTATAATTAAAAAAGTATACTATTCATAGAATGAAAACTATAGTTTCTATGAATTGGTAATTTTCGATATATATTAGATGAACGTGTTTTTTTTCAAATACATTTTAATGTGAACTTACACTCCTTCATTTTTACGCATTGAACTTTAGCGTGAAACAATTTAATTTTTAAGTAAACGTTCCGACCACTGCACATACAAGTAGATACACTATAATATTATAATCTTAAAATGAACAATCAAAAAATATATCAAGTGTTATATATTAATTACTTACAAATATCGTTGAAGTATTCAAATGCTGTAGTTTAACAATGTTCAACCGAGAAAAAATGCTAACAAGTAAAAAAATAAAATAAATAATTAAAAAATTTAAATGATTAGCAAATAGTTTTCAAAATATCTTTATTAAACGAAAAAAAATGGTTGAATTCAAATTATAAATTTCAGACATAATTAAACTTTCTAAGCCTAATTAATACTTCGACTAAATTAAGAAATATCTGTAATTTTATTTCCTAAAATGAAAATTGTCTTTTTAGTCCTATTGGCACGGTCCGTGATTACGTACACGTTAAATTAACGTGTATATAGGTAAATACGATCGATCATAATCAACCGTCCACCCCGTCACGTGATCAGCGTTGACAAAAATACCAACACCTTCCCGCCGCGAATATTTTACGCGGGCGATTGAAGGTCACCACCGCTGTCTGGTAACAACAAACGGTATAGTTTATAATTATAAGGTATGTTAATTATGATTGAGTAATTAGGTTTTTAAGAAGACAATCGGCCGTGATTACTTATGCATCCATATAAATATAAACAATGATAGCGACGAAAGAAGACCCGATTATATCGACTACGATTTAATTTGAAGTCAGTCCTTTCGTAGCCTTCATACCTGTTTTTACATTTTTGCATTTAAATTTTTTAATAGATACACCATACGTACTATTGGAAATCTACATCATCCATTCTTCATCGATTATTTCCTACTTATAGCGTGTTTCTTATATCCATAGTTATCTTATAATACATTATATTTAATTATATTATAGTAGTTGTATAATAAAATAAGTTATATTAATTGTAGTACAATGATTATTTGTTTTTAATATAAAGAATTTAATAATAATTAAACACGGTGTTGTGATTTTGTGCTAAATGCCCTCCTCGCCCACTACATCGTGTTAGTCTTTTAACCATAATCCCAACTTACTTGATGGTTCGTCAGCCACCAGCGGACCAATCTCCAGAGTCGGACCACTCACCAACGACCACTCTACCACTCTTCTCATCTTTGGTCATTTAAAAGTTGTGCCCTCCTTATATCCTCAGCCGTTTACACTACTTTCCCAGTATTCGGGACTAGACTATCCACTCATATAGCTGGGTTGTAGGGAGCGTCTTTCCCGGACGTGGGGTCTCGTAGGACATATTTGTACATATATATATATTGTAAATATTCAATTTATTCACGTACAGGAGCTTTTAATTGGCCCTGAAACAAACGGATCATGATAGGTACCCAAAATATGAATAACGACGAATGATGTCACTAGAGTTAAAAAAATCTTCTGTAAAAAACAGAGAAATTATGTTCAAAAACAGATGGGTGGTTTCCAGTGGTGGATTTGGGGAGGGACGCAGGGGGACGGAGCTACTCTTCATTTTTTTCATGTCGAATAGCGTACCCGTTAATTTATTTATCAAGGAACGCAAGGAACGCAATGTTGGTTTCAATTTTTATTTAAAATTTTTAAAAATTATAATTTATTTTTGGAAAAATCTTGAAATTACGAAAATGAATGTTTTCTGTTCTTATCACATAATTGGTTTTAGATAAAAAGCATGATATAAAATGTTGAATAGTTGATCTTATTAAATCATATTGGTATCGTATATAGGTAATAAATAATCTTCATTATCCGTGAATGGCTAAAGCCTAAAAGGGTGGCGATATCAATGCGACACCGATAAACTTCATTTCGGTCTACATCTACAACTTCTTCGATTATTCGTTTAACAGGAAAAGTGTTAAATTATTATGAAAGAGGAATGCTTAAACTACCTACGCTATTTTGAAAATATGTAACCTAACAATGATGTAAAAAAAAATGTTGGATTTTTCTACTCGTTCGTGTTCTATAATAATCTAAAATGTTTTTTTAAAATGTCCTCTGGTTAAGAAACTTTGGATAGGGGGTGTGGGGGACGAAGTCCTCCGCGGCTTACTTTTTCTCTAATATGTCCCGGAACGCTGATTTTTTAACTAGGCTCAGAGTCCGTCCTTATTTTTGTTTTCCAATTCAACCACTGAATATAGGTACTGCTTACATTGTTATCTTGATCTTGTGTATAAAAAGTTATTATGTAAGGAATAATGGCCGAAATAACAATGGGGATGTAAGGTGTTGTCTAAACTTGTGTTTAGAAACCTAAAAGTAAAGCGTACGCTTTTTGCCCCGTCGGGGCCTCTTCGGCGCTCATCAAGAATCGCCACCGGTCGCCTATCTCCAGATAGACGATCGTTCGAAGATTTTCGTCACATAACACAATTGTACGATATCAGCTGTTCATATTTTATTTTGGAGTGATAATAATAATAATATTATGTACGTATGCAATGCCTGCGCGCGCGGTTTTCTAGTTTCGCAACAAGCCGCACGCTTTACCTGCGTATCGCTCGACCACGATGACGACGACGTCCGCCCAATTAATTAATTATTACACTCATCTATAATGTACACACGTTAAGATTTGACGTAGTCTTCTCATTAAACGCATATATATATATATGTATATACTATAATAATAATATTATAGTAGCGTATTATGTTTACGGGTATATTTTTTTTTAATAATTAAAAAACTACTTATATTTTATATTACGTGAGTTAAACAAAAAACTATGTGTACATACACCTATATATATATACACCTATATATATATATGAACAATATAACTTCAGCTATTGCCATGTGTACGCATAAACTGCACACGCAAAAATACCATTATAATGGACAGTAATATTAGGTATATATACCATAATTAAACGATATAATGATACAATATGTGTACACGACGTAATCGTATATAATGTTATTATTTTCTGCTGCAACAAGACCACGCCAATGTGCGTACAGTTGAGAAACACGATTTTCGAGATTACACCGTAAAAATGTGCACCTACCTGTATGTGTATAATATAATATACGTATTACGACATCCGACGACCACGTTTTATTTTCATAATATTCTATTAATTATTATTATCATTATTATTATACAAGAACACGTACATAATAATATATGCATATATTGTTTTTTCCCCGTTATTGTTACGTGTGTGTAACATGCGAGTGCACTGTGTGTGTGTTTTTTTAACAAGATTATCGCGTTTAACGCGTACATTATCTATACATATATATAGGACTATAATGTGTAACATATCATGGAAGGTATAGTATTACCTTATCTATAGTCCGAGATCCGTATTCCGATTGCAACGCTCTATCGTCCAGCCAGTTATTTAACGCTACGAGAATACGAGATAATCACCGCCAATATGACTGATTATAATTAGCTGCACATTACGGATGAGAATGTTCTGTAAACGTACGAATTAAAACGATTGGGTAACGTATTAATGGGTATTAAGTTCGCATATATATATATATATATATATATTGTTGTGTTGACTTTTTTGTACGTATCAATTTTCTAGGCTTTATCGTGTCGTAATACGTACATAATATTATATATAGGCGAGTTATCATGATTTATTATCAGTATGTACAATGTTACGACAACGGCCTAGTTAGTGAACGAACTCAACTCAAATAAGTGTAATAATTGATCCAAATGCCTGATGCAGTTGGATGATATAGTTGAGAACTAATAATTTCAATTTATAGTCATATATTAAAACGGAAGATACTAATTCAATTCAAAGAAAGGTACATATATAATAGATTTCATCAGAAAAATTAAGATTCGAATTTTGAAAATTATTCAACAAACTGTATAATACATTTTCTCATATTTTACATTTTTTTCCCAGATATTTTCCACCGACAAAATGCACAATATCATAGATATTTAATTTTTTCTTCCCTCCACTATATCGTATAAATTTCATCATTTTAAGAATTAAAGATCTGACATTTGTATTCGATATTTAACTGTTGTTTTTTTTTTTTTTTGTCTAATAAGACTAGGGGGTGTAGTTTTGTAGTAAACAATGATCTCCTCTCGGCAGTCAAAGATTTTAAAGTCATTTACATGAAAATTTTACTGTTAACAGTAACAGGTAGATGGTTCAATATAATATTCGTGAATGTCCAACGGAGGAAAAAGATGATTTTTATTTATTACTAGACAATAATCTGCATAATATTAGAAACAGTATACAGATGATCTGTAAAATTGAAAAAAAAGATTACTTAAAGCCCATAATAGGCAATCACAGCTTACATCAGGTATCAAACGAAAACAGTTGTAGAGTCATTAAATTGACAACAGATAAGAATTTCAAAATTAAAAGTACCATGTTTCCGCATAAAAACATCCACAAAGGTACTTAGACAACACCTAATAGACAGGTCATTAATCAAAAAATATCACATTCTTATAAACTCAAGATCTTCGAACATGGTTATGAACGTAAGGAGCGCACGTAGATAAGATGGTGATACAGACCATTATCTACTGATAGGTAAATTGAAAACAAGGCTTAAAAGAAACATCAGATCCTAAAAAATAACAAAAACTTAAGTGACCTTTGAAGTCCAAAAACTAAATGAATCTGGTATCAGAGAGCTATGTGAAAAACGATTTATAGAGAAAATAAAAGATCAACAACACATATGGGGTTGTGGTGAAATTGAAGATTTGTGGAAAAATATGACGACTGCAGTGAATAAGACAGCAGAAGAAATAGTCGGGAAAAAACGTAATACAAAGAGACCATGGTTCAACTTAATCTACGAAGAAGTGATAAAAAGAAAATGAACAGCAAGAAATGAATGGCTGGGTGACACAGAAAATCTAGATAAAATTACATGATACAGAACTAGACAATAGGAGGCAAGATATATACTCAGAGGTAAGAAAAGGAAATTTATAAAAAAAATATAGCAAAGGAATCGGAACAAGATTATGGTAGATATAACTCATGAAACCTGTACGGTAAAATCAATATACTTAGCAAAGAGTACAAGCTAGCGGAAAATTGTATAAGAGACGAGAATAGTACATTAGTCATATCCGGCAACGAGATACAGCAGAAATGGAATAGTCATTTCACACAACTGTTAAATTGTAAAGAACCAGAGAACCCTTTTATATTTGATGATGCACAAACTAACTTAACCGACCGCTCTCCTCCATCGAGAAAGAAAATTGAAATACGAATAAAAGCGCCTAAAGAATCATAAAGCTCCGGGTGAAGATAGAATATCAGGAAAGTTGCTAAAAACCTAGGAAAAAGTCTCTCAGAATATATCCTCATGCTAATACGAGAAATTACGGGAAAAGGAGAAAATTCCTGAAGAAAATGGGAAACAGCAATATTATGTCCCATACATAAAAAGAGTTACAGAGAAATCTGTAACAATTACCGAAATATTTCACTATTTAACATTACATATAAAATCAGAACAAATCAGAAAAAATCAGACCGTGGGTAGAGGATTTACCAGGGTATTATCAGGCTGGCTTTAGAAAAAATAGATCAACGACAGATTAGGTATTCATATTGAGGCGGATTCTCCAAAATAAGTGGGAATATGACAAAGTAACAAAGTAGTTCACATACTGTTCATTGATTTCAAAGAAGCGTACGAATATATACATAGCAAATCCCTACTAAGTATACTTTAGCAATTTGGCATGCCACAGAAACTGGTTAATCTAATAAAATCAAGTATTATGAACACAGAAATTAAAGTGAAAGTAGGAAACGCTATGTCTAATAGCATTCAGGTAACAATGGATTTAAAATAGAGGGATGCGCTATTCCCTGTCTTATTTAGTCTAGCTTTGGAAAAAGTAGTGAAGGAAGGCCGTATAGAACATTTAGGCGTAAAATTGGGTAATGCTATAATTGGTCTATGATAGCATACATGGACGATGTAGTGAAAATGAACAGGATATCATCGAACAAACAAGAAAGTTATTAGAGGCAGTGAAGCGAATAAGGCTAGAAGTAAACGAGAAAAACAGAATATATGATAATTCAAAGAAAAGGATTAGAGTATAACGTACACGTCCATTTAGAAGTGTACGAATATAAATTCAAAAGAGTACAAGAATTAATATACCTGGGGCCATGAATTACACAGAAGAACGAGGTCCAAAGTGAAATAAGAACCAGGATACAAGCGGGAAACAGATACTTTTATAGTTTAAACAAAGTACTTAAGTCAAGAATACTATAAGAAAGATTTAATACGTTTTGAAGGAATTTAGTCTGCAAATTATAAAAATTGTTCGGCATTTAGTAGGAAAAATTAGAAAAAAGTTGTTGACCTTTTTTTTTTTTACTTATTTGCATTTCATTTTGGTTCCCTCCCCCCCCCCCAGAAATATGTCTTCGGCTCTTCCCTGCACATTATGTATAGTCCTAAACACAAATAATACTTAATATATACAATAATATTTGTCTATAATTTACATTGTACTTTTTTTAAGAATATGTATCCATCTCTCCTGGCTGTAACAATTAAATGAATGTATAGAACACTTTTTGTGCAATACAGTGCGACATTAGGTTTTAAATCATAAATTTTCAAAAAAGTACGTGGGTACCCGTATTGTTACTTTATCGCGTTATATTTTTAAATCGTTTAAGCGCTTTATATTAATCGAGATATCCGAACTTTTGAAATATTCATCCGGTAAATTGGAAAACACCGAATTATAGAGCCCTCTTGGTTCTCGCATAGTGCACGATATTTTGTTTGAGATGAAAAACTTGGTGATAAATAATAGGTCTCGATTCGATTTCTATAATGACGTTATAGACAGAATAATTATTATAATACGTCTATTCACAAATGTGCCAATAATGGACAATAAGTCGATAATATGCAATATTCCTTATGGTATTCATGACCGTGTTATACTAGCTGTACGTACCGCAACAAATAAAACCAAGGCCTACACCCGGGAGTCGTGTATACGAGTATACCTGTAGATTATTTTTACGTGTAGTCATATTTTATTTATTAATCTCGATGAAAAATAAAAAAAAAAAAAGAAAAACAATGAAATGGTAAACACAATGAAATGGAAAAAAAAAAAAATGAAAATAAAACTATATAATACCTGTATCGTGTATTATATTATTATTGTTTGGCTATTTATACGTGCGCGTAGTAAAAAACATCTAAAACATTTGTCTATTATTCGACAGAATGTCCCAATGTTTACCATTATAATTATTTCTACTACGGGCACCATAACTATACTGTTACTACCTACAGCTGCTAACAAAGGTTATACACGCTCAGAATAAAATATAATTAATTTGAAAAAAAAAAAAAAAAAATGAATAATACTTACGCACGTTGGCCGTATAAAAATACTCGTATCAATAATAATCCATTATTATTCGAAATGAAATGAAATGAAAAATTCAATTTAATTCAGTACCAAATGGTAAAAAAAAAAAACACCGATCAGTATATGTTTGGTGCAGGGAGCTCTTCGTTCGTCCAAACAGGATACACTAAATGTGGATCACGTATTGCGTTTGTGAGCATTGAGTTTATCATTTATTTAGGTAAAGCGTTACCCACCATTATTTTCGACAGTTTTCCTTTACGATAAAACTACGGAAAAATCTAAAATTGACGTTCAGAAAATTTTGTGAAGATATACATACTATAACTACATTTAAATCCCATTAATTTAAGTAAATATTTCGGAAAAAAGACTACGCTACGGCATAGAAAGTGATGAATCTCGTCCGTGAATTTCGTAATCGGTATTAATTTACTGCGACATCGAAAATGGCAAAATTGTGATGAAAAATCTGAAAGTAAATTTCGTACGGACGGAGACAGCAAGTGCGCGGGTATCTGCACGTTCTCTTAAAACACAAACCGGAATTAATGTGTAAAGTATTGTATTGACGGTTCGAAAAATCGGTGTTCAGCATGAGTTCTTCTACAGTCGTTCTCAAAAACGCCATCGTATAAAATCAAGAGATTACCTCACCTTTCGCGATTCACGAACAACAGAGATAACGGGGCCTGGTCGAAAATCCAATTTTCAACACAAAACCAAAAAAAAAAAAAAAACTCGCCAATCGAGCCGTGCTTTCGGCCATAATAACACTGGGGTCCGCTTTCCCCCCCCCCCCCACAATATTGTGTACACGACATGCATTGCATAATATGCATGCTACGTACATATAATATTTATATATGGTTTATATACTCGAAAATGTGCTCGCTTTTACATCCGCCGACGTGTACGGTTTTCGATCCCTCGTCGATCGACGTATTATTTTTTCCCCTCGGTTGAAAAAACAAAAAAAAAAATAATAAAAATAGAGTAACGAGAGAGAGAGAAAAAGCTGTCGCACGTTGGTGGCAAAACACGCATAAAACATTATAATGCCGCGGCGGTATAATATGTACGCCGACGACGTGTGTGCGATTAAACGACCAGATACGACGTACGGGCACCGGACGGGTTTTCACTAAACCGGTGTTTAGTGTTCGCGGGCCCGGAAAGATGGTCGGCCGTCGATAACGCGACGAAAACGCGCTATGATAATAATATTATAATGTTTTGTGTACCCCACGGTGACTGTATATTAGGTATGTTATAAAATATATATCGGTACGATATATTTATTATAATAATAATGATAATAATAATGATAATGATAATAATGATAATAATGATAATAATGATAATAATGATAATATGCCATCAAAATGTACGAGTACACGACGACACTGCGGTGTACATATTACGCAATATGCGAGGGTGTTTAGAGCCGCGCATTCGGTCCGATCCATATACATACATCCTATCCCGCAGGGACTAAAATTGTGTGCAGAATACGAAATGTTAAGTGTGTAGTGGCTCTATTCTCTATAACATTATTATTATGGTATTTGTTTTTAATTTTATTTATATTATTTTATTTAAATTTATTTTAAAAAAAATTCCATGATGTATCATCGGAAAAATCTAAAATACCAACAATTGGCGTCAAGTAACCACTACGTTAACAGCTATTGCGATTTGCAGACTATCCTATAATACATCATGGACGATAAAGGTACTTTTATTATCAGACAAAAAAAAAAAAAAAAAAAAAAACTCGACAATAAACTCATATTTCAAATTTATTTTTGTATCTCAATACAATTGCCATTTTTTGTAATTGTATATAAATAGCCTGTTTATGCGTGTTAAATATGTTATAACTCAAAATGATTCATTATGAATATAAGTTTATATAACATTAATGTGAACACTTTTGATTTTGATTTTTTGACGAGCTGATTAAAGCATAACCCCCCGTCCAATCAACAACTAAAATGAGGGCATTAAAATAGGGCAGGCCGGGAGGGTGATAAAATCCTAAAGAGTGCAGTACGAAAAAGTATATATTTTAGCCTCTGCTCTTCCGCCCAATACAATATATCCGTGCCCAGGAGTACACCATCATATCGTTCATCTCTGATAAGAACCTACACAATATGTGTAACTATATATTATTATTCCGATCATTCACTACATCCGGTAGTTGTTTGAAAATATATATTGTTTTGCGAAAAAAAATAAACTATACGCTCTTTATTGTGATAATATAGGAACACTCCGTTTTTCCACCATACGTCTCTTTATTGACGAATTCGTCGCGTTGTCCTGACAAACTTTAACCGGGACGCTTTTTGTCCCGCTTTTGGAAGTGGTGTCCCTTTTTTTTTGATTATCTACTGTTTTTCTAAGTGATTTCACCACCTTTGTATGAACATTTTTGTTTGGTTTTTATTTGCTTATTTACCCGTTTTCCAATAGATTTATGAAAATGATTACAATGGACTTTTTTTTTTTTTTTTGATCTCATTTTTTCATTTTCAAAATATATGGTCACCTTATAGTGGGTATACCTACCGATATATTTTTGTCGTTTTTTCAAAAAGCTCAACTACTGTTGACTTCCACACAATAACCCTGAAGATCAATAAAAAAAATGCAGGTTATTTGAAGGGGATGCTAAATAAATTATCTCTCGGTAAAGCCCCTGTTTTTTTTTTTTTTTTGTAAAAGACATGCTTTTCGATGAAAGGTGGAACCAGAGTCCGAAACTAAAACCCACCCTTTCCGTGATGCCACTTTGGCACACTCGTGAATAATATAGTGACATATTGCAATAGTGAACACAGTATATATACGTGGTATTGTAGGTACTTAAAATGTCATTGCTAATTCGTTTTTCCAAAAAAAAAGAAAAAAAAAAAAGCTAATTGTAAAAACATCTGTTATGCATATACCTACTTCAAAAACTAAATGTACCTATTTCTGAACTTATGTATAATATAGAAAAACGAAAAATCATTATACGAACCATATCTATGGGATATGACCAAGGCCTAATTAGAACCAATATCAAGAAAATTTAACGAATATATAATGTTTAGACATTAATTATATAGGAATATGTACCAACCTGCAGTAAATTATAATACAGTTAAATAGGTTTTTTGGCTCGGATAGCGTTTTAAACTTTTAAAGTGCGTGAAATTATAGAAATTACTGATGATCGATAAAATCGATTATTAGTAGATTAGTAGATACGGTGTTTAAGAGGAATTTAATGAATTTAAAAAGTTTTAAATAGTAGGTACTTATACATTTTACATTGGTGACAATTAGCAGAAACTATACAAAACGTTAATTATATTTGGTAATAATTATTGTTGATTTTTTTTTTTTGGTAGGCACATCTGATTTATATACAATGAAAAACGTATTTTAAAATTGAATTTGATAGTACAAAATACGGTTTTACAGGATAAAATTGATAAAAATGAACACAGAATGTTTAAATTAATAATCATATAATATAATAATCTCGATTTTTACAATTTTATAGTTACTACCATTGCCACTATAGAAGGGCCGCAGTATAAATAAGTATTTGGACTATATGATTAAAAAAAAATATGGCATTTTGATACTGGTGTCGTAGTCGGAGTATCCTGCGTTTCATATACTCCGTGCACGTTGAGAAAAAGTCACGACGGCGAATGAAAACTCGTCCACCACGCGCAGATTTAAATTTGCTACATAAAATAACGCGATATAAATACCTGCAATGATTACGTCTGGTGAACAAATTAGAATAGATACAAAAAAAAGTTCATCTTGATAATTGGCATTTACATTTTAAAACTATCAAATATGTTACAGTTTAAGTTCTGCAAAGTTATTTTGATTTATATTTCCTGTTATACATAGGTACAGAAAATGAATGACAAAAAGAGGAGGAATTATAATTATTATTAAAAATTTTGTGTTATTTTGAAAATACACACCTATTACTTTTATTCGATATATATAATCGTAAAGTAATATTTTGGTATCAACAAAATTGCATACAGCAAGAAGGGCGTGGAGAAACTGTTGACCACATTTTTTTTCTAATCCCATTTTAAATTAAGCCCTATGAATTTTCGTATCCTATTTATATCTATATGATAATACCATTGATTATATATTATACATAATCAATATTCAATGGCAATACTCGGTGTTATATACACCGAAACTTCGATCGGAATCGTTTTTTTTTTTTTTTTTTGAAAGAAATGATTTATCTATAATATTTATAAATGATATATATGTCCACCACCAGTATCCCATTCAACTATCGAAGTGCTCCCACACCTTGTACAGACGGACTGTTTTTTTTTTCAGTTTATATATACTGCAATTATTATAAATTTTATGCTGTTGACGTCTCGAAAATTTATTTCCTCCTATACAATATGATAGTGTACTTACTGTATAATAATAGTGTTTTACGTCATTATTGTCGACGTTTTTTTTCTTCTTCTGTTATTCGCGTCCGCCGGCCAATGTCATCGACAGTAAATCGGTCGATTTAAAATCGTCATCTTTTTTTCCGTGTCAAGGCTATCGTAGGCTGCGAATTATCGCGTACGAGTCATACATTATAGTTCGCTCATAAGGTTCGAATTAAACAAAATTTGTGATTATGACTGTTTTCATATAATTAACATAATATTGTTATTGATGATTTCGAACCCACGCTCGTCAGTCGACAATCCCGCCAATGAAACGGCCCGACGAATGAAAAAAAAAAATATATATATATTAAATTTAACCCGTTTTAGGCTCATAAAATATTCACGGTCAAACACCACCGCATGTACTTGTCACTAAAAGAAACATGAATCGATTAGATAATATATACCATTAATTAAGTTTAAAATTTATATGCCTTTATTTCTATAAACAATTGTTCAAAACCACTTGTAAAATATGTTCACCTGCGTTTAATTAAGAAATTAAATATGTAAATATATATTTTTGTTTTAATAATGTACAAATAAGTAAAGTCAAACGTTTTTAAAGTATGAAAAAAAAAAAAAAAAACTGTGAAGAAGCCACGTATTTTTATAATTACGTGTACATACACCTAAGTAGGTTTCATATTGTCTCGGTTTGCCAATCAGTATTCGTTAATATCGCTATAGTAAATATTCGGTGTACATTTCAAGTTTCTGGTACTTATTTAAATGTTTCAACGTATAATAATTTTCGGTGTTTTATTTTTTGCCGTTTTTATCGTTACGCTTTTGAAAATTACTTTGAAAATACAAAAATTACCGACTCGAACGAATTCCCTATATGACTTTTACCACCCGAAATATTGTTACTTTACTCTTTTTACCCGAAAATGTGTACGCACATGTACATGCATATTATATAAAAAATAATGCGTAATTATCATGAAACCAATACATTGCTCACCGCGCTCCGAATCTAAAAAGTACCTAAACGTGTACAGAGCGGTTAGAAAATAATATAAGTCCCGAGGCGGCAAAATAATTCTCATTTACGTCTCTGTTATGAATAATACCTATGATATGGTGATATTATGTAATTTTCAGAAAAGCGAACAACAGAAAACAACACTTAAAAGTATTTAAAAACGGGCTTTTTATTTAAAATTTTTCACCATAAACGTCCTGCGCGTTTTGGTACCTATATGTATCCTTCCCCAGTCCCTTGACCGTTAACGTGCTGTGGTGGAGTTATGCCGTCCCTTTCGGTCCCTTTTCGGCGTATATACTCGTATATATATATTACGTTAGGCGCACATACCGTACTATAAAATAACATTCGACAAATTAACACATTACGCATTTACATGACCAAAATACTAATTCGAAAAACATACATATTCGAGTACCTGTTTAACTGCCGCAGAACAGAATCATTTCCATAATTCGTTCGTTTGAAATGCCCTTTTTATGATGTTCCGCCGTCATTACAAGTTTAATGTCATCATGTCATATACAGATAGATGGTATAAGTATATATTTTATGCATAATATTCATATACATAGGTGTCTACGTTAAAATTTTAGCTCCAGCACATTATAATATATAGGTAGGTAATATATAGCGCAGTGCGTTTTCCAAACTTTATGATTATATAATGTGACGACCCACTCTGTTATATTCGTTTTTGGGGTTTCGTGACAATCATGCGGGACCCCATTTTGCCGAAATTACAGTTTTAATAGGATTTTTGTTGGCGTGTACACCGATTGAAATCATTAGGCAAAAATAATTAAATGCTGATTAACATATTGTTAAAAATTAATCTACCTATGTGTAGATGTATACGTACATTTTATAACAATAATATATTTATAAAAAATTTTCCCCCTTTTTCTTTCATACAATTTACATTAAAATAATTGAATCGTTCTATACATTTTGTTGATTTCGTTTTATCTTTCATCCCGTTTCGTATAATATCTCTTACTTTGTGTAATTTTTTCAACATCTTTGTCGTTATTTCTATTTTATAAATGTTTTTTTTTTTTTTTTTTCATCATTGTTATTTATCCTTGTTTAAAATTTATTAAAATTATTATGCTGCGTCGGAAAATAAAGGCGATTTTTTTATGAATTTTATATTTTTACAATCCCCATTGTATAGTACATTATAACAATTAAGAATCATTATTTTATTAATTACTTAATAATTTTTAGATAAATAGAAATATATATATATATATATTATTATTCAATATATTATTTGATATTCTGGTCATTGTTTTGTAAAACAGTATTTACTGTCTAATGATATTAGCTCGTAATATTTCTAAATGTACGTGGAATAATATTATGAGACTAATTAAACGAATACTAAATGTATATTTCATTTTTATTTCTGTCAAATTTATACGCGTTTTCATTAATTATGGTTTAACTACTCCTACCCCATTTTTTCCCATATATAAACAATTTATTAACTCGAATAATTGGTATTATTTTATGTGATATAAAGATTTTATATGTCTATGTTTTCAGAAGAATATCATATGAAATAAATAATTTAGCTTTATTGAAACCTTAAAATCCCAATTCAGCACCACGTTCCCTATCTGTTTCTAGTGATAATATCATAGAAAATATTCATGACTTCAATTCTATATATTTCAATACACATAGATTGATTATTCAATTTCAATTAGTCATAAAATCATATTATATATACTATTATTTTATACATCAGACTCGGGTAAAATACTTTTTAAAAGTATTCCGAATATGTATTCGAATACTTTATGATAATGGCATTCCTAGAGTATTTGGAATACTTCACAAAAAGTATTCCAAATATTTTTCGAATATTTTATCTTAACTATATGTACTAAATTTCAACAATGAAAATATTAGGTAATAAATTATTGTTTTTCGGGGGATTTTAATTAGTTTAGAAACTGAGCGAACAAATTACATTGAAAAATACTAAAACGGAATTACTTGGTGTTGTCAATTCATTCATCATTCAGTATGAAAATATATATAATCGTTCTTTAATTTTATTCAAAATAGTTAGTAAAAAACTTGAAAATAAAGACCGTTATAGTGCTTCAAAAATCCACCGTCGTAGTCGATTTGGACATTTTAATGAGCGGTTACATTGTTGATACGCTAAATAAATTGCTTTAATTTTACTATATATTACAATAAGATAAGATACTAGTATGATATTTCATTTTCTCTTGAATCCTTGAAAAACAGTGTTTCCAATGGACCTGATGGTGTCTTGGCATATTTTTTTACACAATTGTCGTCACTCATTGCCTAAACTATTTCCCTGCTCTCCATATGAAGGGACCGTTCCTATCGTATGGAAAATGTGTTCTGTTACCTCTACTTTAAAATCTGGTGATCCATATGATGTACTAAATTACAGACCTATTTCTATTTTACCTCATATTGCTAAATTATTTGAATCCATCATTTACTCCTGTATCAAGACGAGTCTTAATCATATTATCGACGAAAATAAGAATGGCTTTCGTCCCGGTAAATCTACTATCACCGGCAGTGTCGCATTTACATTATACATTTTAAATAGCTTTAAAGAGAAATAGCAAGTTGATACTATTTTTACTGATTTCAAAAAAGCTTTTGATACCGTTGATCAGTATCTTATTTGTAAATGAGCTAGAACGACTCGACATGGGTAATTTGCTTATATCCTGGCTAAGATCATCTTACCTCCAGAAAGCAATTTGTGACTATATGTAGTGTATCCTTTAATCTATCAATTATTATACACCGGTTCTATTCATTATTTATATAAACTCTTTAAACGGTTATCTTTCTGTTTCAAAAGTACTTTTATTTGCAAATGGATATAAAAGAAAATAAATTTCTCGTCTGCCTGTCTTCTCCTCCAATCAGAACTCAATATATTTTATGACTGGGTACAATGTATTAAACTTTCCCTCCACCTTAAGAAATATGTTAGCATGTTCTTTTGCAGGAGTCCTATGATACATCCCTACTACTTGGACAGCACATTACTTGAGCGTGTGTCTGACATCAGAGACATAGACTTCTATCTTACGCTTCATCTTTTCCTTTAGCCACCTCATAAACATTATTGTCGGTAGAACCTTAAAAGTTTTAGAATTTGTCAAACAAAACACTAGTCTTTTCTCTTCCAGCACTACGAGTTGTATTTTTCTCTTTGATTCGTCCCATCTTGGAAAATGGCGTGATTTTTTTGGCATCCGTATTTGGCATACGATCAATTGCACATTGAAAGAGTATAAACCCGGTTTTTGACGTTTGCTGCATATTTGTTGAGAATCGATCCACTCCTTACATATGATTATTCCCTCATTCGCACTATCCACATACCTACTCGAGTTTCCCGTCGCGAATTTGCTGACCTTTCTTTCGTATTTCCTCTCTCCTTGATGGCTCTCTTAATGCTCCAGTTTCTTCTATACAAGTCTCCGCGTTCCATCTCACTTCATGAGATCCCATTACCTATGTCATGTCCCATCTCAAAATACCTGCTATAGCCATAACCATCCTCTCCATAGAATGCTCCGTCTCCTTAACAAGTCATAGTTACATATAGTATACATGTATATTATATTCTTTCTTGTTATATATATATATATTCTATTTTTAGCGATATATTTTTAATTTGTTTCATCGTCTGTATTTCAATTTATTTATCGTTATTTAAAACCATAAATTGCCCGCCCTAGGCGTTTATTGAAAAAAAAAAAAACAAAAATAATAATAAATAAATATAATATAGTAGGTATACGGCTGAATGCGATTTCACTGTAGTTTTCCGGCACGTCGTCCTGGAAACAAACACTGCGGTACCTATCCGTTTATTATATAGCTGCCTACCGATTTACAGCGGAAAACATTGCTCGAACGAAAAATTGAGAATTTTTTGAAAAAAAAAAACACGAATCTCTTCGTTTATTGAGTATAAACTCGATAGTTGTGTTTTATTATTTTCGTGGTGTCGATTGCGTGCACGATGAGCGGGAAAAACGCGGTGGCTGTGCCGTCGAAAATCGTGGACGCGCTGGACCTGGCCGTGCCGTTGACGGCGTTTACGTTCAGACGAGAAACAGGTTCGGCGATGTTCGACAGGAAGACGGCCGGCGGCGAGTTGGCGACAACGGATCGTCCGGAGAAACCGGTCCACGACCGGCGGACGAAGTGTGGCCCGATGCCACATTGGAAGGCCGGCGACGCGCTTGTCAGAGTGACGGCGACCAACACGAAAAAACCGTCTCTGTGGAAGAAAGCGAAGACGGCGACCGGGAAGGGTTTCGACTCCTTCGGGAACTGCTTGACACGCGCGTGGCGGAAGTTGGAGGCCTTCGTTTACATGTTTCAAGTGGTGTACATATACGACGAATATTTCGACATTTGACGATATATTATATTACGGATATACAGGTCGATTGGTCGTACATTTTTGCCCAAAACTGCACGGCCAAGTATTAACAGGGGCGGCACAAAATAATAATCCTTTCGTTCTCTCGTATATCCATATATATATATATACCTATATAAAACGTCATCTGTTCATACATCCCCTTTGAATTACTGTAGTTTTCGACCAAATCAATGTCGTATTATTTATTGTTATATTTTGCCATTTAAACGTTTTCAAACACACATTCCCTATAAGTAAATTTCTCTACTATTACTCCGACAGTTTTGGCCAAAAATCTGTACGGTTTCAATTTAATTCAATCTCGTTGTACAAACCAATACAATATTACATTATCTTTTTCAGTTGTTTAAATACGTATTGTTACGTTATTAACTGCTACCGATGATTTGAACCCTTGTTCTACTTTAACTATTATCGATCACTTTTCTTTTCTAAATTTCTTCCAGCTTAATTATTGTCCCCAATGATATAGGTAATACCCTCGATTTACTCTTCTCCAACTTAAATACAATTATAATCAACAAAGCAGCTAAGTCTCTTATCAAGTCTGACATCTACCATCCTCCTTTGCACATCGAATATACAATCAATTCTATACACTGTTCTGATGTTACCCCACATATACAACGATTTTAAAGCAGGTACCTACACTTCAATCTCCAATTTCTTTAACTCTTATAATTGGGAGGCTATCTTCTCTAAATACTCCATTAATCTACTCTATCTCCAAATTTATACCACAAAAATTTAAAAAACACCAAAATTATTCCCATGCTGGGTCTCCAGCTCTTTTAAAAATCTGATCTTAAAAATGAAGACTGCCCATGCAAACTTAATCCTCCGACTATTCGCTCTTCTCAGAATTCCGTGCCAAATGTAAACGCCTATCAAAGCAAGATTGTCAATCGTATATAAACTTTACTCAGCGTACTCTTTTGTCTAACCCAACTTACTTCTGGAAATACATCTTTGCTTTATCTCTTTAAGGAGATTTCTAACTGTCCTATTGATTCCACTAATCCATTCTCTAAACACTTTTCTTCGGTTTTTAACCGCCACTTCTATTTCCCACTAAAATCCCCCTTAAAAGTAATCATCAATTCTCCTTACCTTTTAATTGTTCTTTCACTTTAGACAATGTCACGTTATTACTCGAATCCTTAAAAAAACAATTCCTTCAATGGACCTGAAGGAATCTCCATCCGTCTTCTCTATAACTGCCGACTCAGTATTACATACCTAATATATATCCTTTTTAAGTGTTCCCTTGATTAAGGTTCCGTTCCTGACGTATGGAAAACATGCTCAATAACCTTTATCTATAAGGCTGGTGATTCTGTTGATGTAACCAATTACAGACCCATCTCCATCATACCGTACCTAGCGAAATTACTCGAATTATTAATTTATTCCTTCATTAAAAGAAGTGCTAACCATATTCTACCTGTTAACCAACATGGCTTTCTTCTTGGTAAACCTACCATTACTAATAGCATTGCCTTTACTACTTACATTTTAGAAGCATTTGAAGCTAGGGGTCAAGTTGATGTCATATTTACTGATTTTAAAAGAGTATTTGATACTGTTGACCATGGCCTCCTTGTCTTTATCCTAGATTTTCACGGTTTCGGTAACCCTCTCCTATCTTGGCTAACATTCTACCTGATACCGAGAAGATAGTTCGTCACAGTTAAGAATACAATCTCCGTACTATCCTGTCCTTCCTCTGGTATTCTCCAAGGAGGTCACCTTAGTCCTCTTCTTTTTTACTATTTTCATAATATCTTTAAATGATCATCTCTAAGATGCTAACGCCCTTTTATTCGCCGATGACATTAAAATCTTTTTTAAAATAAACTCTGCTTCCGACTATCTCCTTTTACAATTAAATCTTGACGCCTTCTTCCATTGGACACAGCAAGTCAATCTAAATCTCAACTTTAATAAATGCCATGCTATGACCTTTTTCTAGGAAACGGTCTCATATACTCTATTCTTACTCTCTTGGCACTTCTGCTCTACATCTCAAAATCTTAGGCTTCATAAAGCGTAACACTACTCTCTTCACCTCCCCCACATGTCTCCGTGATCTTTACCTTTGTCTAGTACGGTCTATTCTTGAGTATGGAATTGTAGTTTGGCATCCCTATTTATCCTGTGACCAGATTGATGAATTGAACAGGTTTAAAACCACTTTCTCTCTTTTGTAGCTTATCTTATAAAAATCGATCGCCCTCCATATGACTATATTCCTATTAGCACATATCTTAAAATCCCATCACTTGCTTCCCATCGTATTACTGCTGACATTGCTTTCATCTCTTCCTTCTCAATGGTAACCTTGATGCTCCTGATCTTCTATCCACTATCTTCTTTAGTATTCCTACATATACCACTAGAAACCATTCACTATTTTTTATACCCACTCACACCACCTCTTACGGACAAAATCAGCCGCTCTATAGAATGCTACGTCACCTTAATAGAACTTAATCCTTACCTCTACTAACCTACACATATTCTTATAATAATAAATTATATTGTAATGTATGGTATTGTACCTATTGTAATGTAATGTATTTATGTTAGTATAAATTGCCGAAAGGCGTATTATATTGTCAAATAAAAATGAAATAAAATAAACGTGATTGCACATTGTGATATCTACTCGTATATGCCATTTAAAAGATATAGAAGGAAAATATTACGCGTATTACGATATCATATGCATATCATTATATCATATATATATATATATAACTTCACGCTGGTGAGGTCTATGTAATATAAATAGTAAAATATCATATTTTTATAATTAGTTATGTATATATTAAATTTTCAAGTAAATAAACTTATAGGTACATCTTAATTTAAACCTAAATAAATAACATTAAAATATGAATAAATGCACATTTTTTACATGAGTCAGGGCTTACTTATTTGACACATCTCGGGATCTAATTTCGAGCTGAAAAGAATAAACTGATTACCTAGATCTACTTACATTCGTACTTTTGGGTGAAAGTGACTGCAAGAAGATAAAGGCATGAGTGGGTGTTCGTAGGACAAATTTCTAGGGGGAGGAGGTCCTATTTAAATAAATTATAAATTTTTTTTATTATAGACTACCGGTTTGAAGAATAGTCCATTGTAAAATTATTCTCCAAGGGGGGCATACTCCTCCCCTGTTGTCCAATAGACACCTACAGATATGAGCTTTAACTTTAAGGAATAGGGAAGGAGTTGTTATAAGTACGAAAAGCTAGGTGCACTTCACGGCTGACAGCAATACAGGTCTCATTACAGGCAGGCTATACATAATAAGCATGGTGATGGAGGGGAAATTTTTTAATCACCACTACGAATTTAATAAGAGTCAGATCGGACTTGAACTAATGTTAAAGTATGATTATACTCCGGTATATAACATACTACAAGTCACTTTTTTTGGTATTCTTCAGAGAGGCTATGTTCCTCCCCCACCTCTCTAATGTATACCTATGGTTAGAGGCTTTAAGCATAAGAGGGGGTAGCCAAAATCACGATGCACTAGGTTCACTTCTCCTTGAGTTATGATTAATCCAAAATTCAGTTTTGGACTAACCAAAAAAGTTATTTTTAGTATGTTATATACCTTAGTGTACAACATATTTTACCACCGGTCCGAGCCCGTTCTGGCTGTTATTGGATATGCTGTAAAGCCTGTAACGATTCAAAAATTTTCCTATCCTTTGCCGTTCCTATAATCGTATAGGTACTTATTACTTAAAGTCAAGTTACTTTTAGTCAAGTTTTACTCAAATTGATATCTGGACTTGTAGATAAGTAAATTAAGGCGTTAGATATAAATGTATAATATTCATTGTGTCATGCGTTCAAATCCAGCAGCTTACTTCCAAGTTTTTGCAACAGTGGATATATATTTTCAAGTTTTTAATTAACGTCTCAGAGTAGTTACGAATGTGATATTGCATGTACTTCTTAAATCCAATTCGCAAAACCAGCCATTAAGCGTCTAGTGTGTGTCGCAGAGAAGTCACATAGAACTAACAATAAACTTCACATGTCACAGTGCAACTACTATGTAATGTCTAGATTTTGCACACAGGGTGAGCATTTGACAAGTTTTGTACGGCAAAAACGGTTACTAGTACACGAAAAATATATTTTACTTTTTTTTATAGATAATTATATCTTCTATGAGTTGTAATTGAAATTTTTTGTCGTATGACTAATATAAAACGAGATATTTACTCAAATTCAAAATTCACTATTTTGTGACCTATGACCACGAAAAAATCTTTATTCCGAATCCCTTTTCGATGACGACTTTTTTTTCAGTTAATCAATGCCCCAAGACGAAACTTTCTGCCAAATTTCAAAACTTTATTATTTTCTGTAAGTTAACATCTATTTTGGTTTTACAACATATATCAGGTAATCAGGTTTTTAAATAAATCGATTCTCAAATTTAGCTTAACCCTTTGAGTGCTATGAATGAGTATACTCGTCAGGAGAATGTCGCAATCACGGCCTGTGGACTCGTCAGGGTTCATAAAACGTTGTATATTCGTCCTAAACATATAGAACCTATATCAACCGATAGATAATGAAATTTCAAACTCTTAGAGAAAAAAAAAATTAAATTACAATTTATTATTATCTATCTATACTACCGAGCGAACACGGGACATAAGTAACAACGCATTCACTTATTTTGTTTTCATGATCAACACAATATTATGCTTTCAAAGTTAATTATAATATCTTTCCGATACATAATTTATGAATAATTTTATATGGATATCGTATGGAGAGAATTTTTATGAATGACGACTGAAGTTCATTTTCAAAGATTTTTTTTTTAAACTTTTCAAGTTTTTTTAAACAAATATGGAAGAAAAATTTCACTTAGTTTAAAAGTGTAATTTTTTTTTTTTAAGAAGATCTAATCTTTAAATACTATCATTAATTTGATTAATTTGTTTGCGATGTTTTTTTTTTTTTTTTACTTACTTTTTAACAAGTCTATTTCTATCTGGGGACTCCCGACTCCTATATCCTTATTGGCCAATTATCGTTTGCCGTTTACTTATTTCTAAAATGTGTTCAGAACACTTTTCCGGTAGAAGGAATCGAATAGAAGTTTTTGGGTAAAGAGCTTTCCGATAGAAAATTAATTTTAAAAACCATCGTTAAAGAGATTATTTCTCGTTTTTTTTTTTTTAAATAACTTTTGTCTCCATAACTGTGACTATTTAACTGAAAAACACGCAAACGATGTACAAAAAAGGTCAAAATTAACAATAGTTATACACAAACGATATACATATATACGGCTTTATCTATAGTATAGTATAATATTATAATACGGCCATTTTAACGATAGAGTATATATAGCTTTTAATGCTTTAATATTGTCTTTCTATATATATATATATATATATATGATATTAAACAATTCTTTATCGAATCTTTTCGCAATTAAATTCTTGTTCTTTTTATTGCAAAACTTTCAGTCGGTTTCCACGTCTTCACCGCCGCAGTAGTATCGTATTCTCGCGTAATGTTGTTTTTATGTAATGAAATGAACTGCGCCAACGGATCGATTTTATGGCCACGGTAAATTGCGTTTGAAAAATTGTTCGTATCGTTAAGCACGTAACTGCTAATACAAATACACTTCTAGATACGCTTATATATTGTGGGGATTAAAACTGATTTACAACTTTTTTTTTTTTTTGTTAGAAGCCATTTCTCAAACGTGATATATATATATATGCGCATAACATAACATACATTTAAACGTGAGAAAATAAAACCGACAGTCTTATATAAATAAAGAGAAAACGCGTTCAAATACTATTTCAAAAAAAATATATTTTAAATCATTTCTGACCACAATAGTAGGTACTCTTACGGATATGATGGAACACAGAATAAAGTGTGGATGGATGAAATGGAGAGACATGTCTCCAAGTATTTTTTGTAGTAATAGCGTTCCGATTAGGTTAAAAGATAAATTTCATAAGACGGTGGTAAAGCCCGCAAGAATGTACGGATCAGAAGGTCGGGCACGAATTTCATGGTGAATGAGTAGAATGCAAAATAGGAAATTAGTATATTTGTAGTATAAGTGTGGCTTCGATATTAGACAGTGCGAGAGAAACAGAAAAACAGTGCGAGAAAATCAGGGGAAAATCAGGCCGCGGCGGCCCCAGATAGATTTTAATGCGGCTTCCACGACAATTTCAAAACCATCAATTACTTATATTTATTACATAAATGCCGACGTATTAAACGATAAGTTACTTCTTTTTTTTTTTTTATCAAAAAATTTATGTGGCCTACGACAATTTCTACTCGCTTAATGTGGCCCAGTCTTCCCAAAGAGTTGGACGCCCCTGTTATAGATTAAGATAGTTGAGGAATGTACAAGACCCGTCCACATGGACCATCGAATGTCGCGCGGCATCGTAGAAATCCGCTGAAAATGTATTTTTGTGTTCATGATCGTGAAAAAACTGCGCGACCAAATATGCTAGGTCTGGACGTGGATTTAAAGTTTGAAGGGGCAGAGATGGTAAGATTAGTAAAGGAAAATATGATCTTGCTATGTAGAGAAAGAGGAAAAACCGAAAGAGAGGTGATTGGATGCGTGATAGTGAGTGATATGAAGAGGATGTGTGAAATCGAGTTAGGTGGCAGTTGAGGATTATGATGGCTGAACACAAATAGTTGAGAGGGAAGGCGAAGGAAAAACACCAAAAGAAGAAAAGTATAGGGCTCGGATTTTAATGCCTTGTAAATTTTGGATTTTCAAAACGAGTAGAATAAGAGTTTTAAAGTAATGAGCGTCTTCAATAGCAAATTGATTCTAGTTAGTACTTTGAAGGGATCATTTTCGATTCGACCTGTAATTTCCTTAAACATAAAGAAAAACTACCTTCTGTAGCGGAAATATTTTATAAATATATGGGAAACATCAAAATAACCAATAAAACTGTCATGGTTGCCTAATGTTTTTAAAATTATTACACCGAACCTTCACTCAAAATCGTTTCATTGAATGCAATTATTTGCGATTACCTATCGTACTTTAAAATGTATTATAGGCATCCACTCTATTCTAGTAGGTACCCTAGTCGAGAATCCAAGTGATTCCGACCCTATACTGACACCATAAGAGCGAAGTTGAATATTTTTTAAAAGAAAACGTTCCAAAAATTGCATTTAGAATAATTTCATTGAAAAAAATTCTGCATGAATATGTATATATGTCGAAGATAAATATTGTTTTCATAATCGGATTTTTTATAAAAAAAAAAAATGTTTATAATTCGTACCATCTCTATTTACAATCTAAATAAGGTCATCTGAGCAACATGTGTCTGAAATGATATTCATTTATAATAATATTCTCGTCATGTTTTTTAATTCGTCCACTTCCCTACACGAAAGTCGTATTTTTTTTTTAGGTATATTAATCCCGTTTCAGACCCGAAAGGAAATATATTTTTGATGATCGTCGGACCGCTTAGTCTCAGATCGCGATAACAAGAACAAATGAAAACCATACACACATTGCCTAATGACTGCGAAATACTATGTATATCATACAGTGTTAATTATTCATCGTAATAAGAATTTTAATTACGCATTGCCTGTGCGTAATTCGCGTACATTATACTCAATAATATATGCGTTTTTAATTTTCTTTTTTTTTTTCTTTTTATGTAATACACATAGGTACCTATTATATCATGTGGGTTGTTTATTGCGTATGCTGCTGGTTTTACGTTTAAAATAAAAACGAATAAATAAACGCAAACGGACAAAAAAGACCACGTTGAATTTTCTCCAGAAAGTGTGTGTAAGGTACACCTAAATAATAATATTATTATGATAATAATTATTAACGATATTACGTTATCCGCAGTTAAATATGTGCGCGTTGATTTTAAAACGGATTATTAAAATATGCATAAATAATTGCGAAGTTATAATTACGCCACGTTATAACAACAAACAGAATATTCTTTTTGGGTTTCATTATAATTTATATATATATATATTATATTTTTTACTATTATGCGCGTATATATTACGTATAATACCCGTGCGTATTTTATGAAAATGAAAAACTGTTACGTATATATTCCTCGGAGATAATACGAGTTTTATTATCGTTTACGATGTATACAATATTAATCGTTAGTGTTTTAATGTTAAATCCATTATATCAGTATTATATCCTGTGTTTATCAATAATTACAATCGAGTGAATAAGACTCCGTTATATAATATTTAATTTTATATTTTTAGTTACAGTATTATAACGCAACGGTCGATTTAAGGTTTTCTTAAAATGATGTCACACCAACGATTTTCAGCAGTAAAAACGTGTACCTACACGAAAAACAAACTAAATAACCTCAATTCAAGCGATCTTAGAGTTTAGACATCTATA
Source organism: Pemphigus obesinymphae (assembly GCA_025469235.1). NCBI lineage: Eukaryota > Metazoa > Arthropoda > Insecta > Hemiptera > Aphididae > Pemphigus > Pemphigus obesinymphae. Next base: position 8,894 of record JAIPRL010004680.1, on the reverse strand, counting down.
TACAAATTTACAGAAAAGAATATTGTGGAGATCACCTCATGAGGATTTTTAAAAAAAAAATTAATAAACAAAAAATTTACAGTGATTTAAAAAATGTAAAAGAAAGATTTATTTGTACATTCGATATAATATTGTACGATAGAATACGAGAGAGATAAAAAACTTAGGAGATCGTATCCAAAATGTTGTCTTTTAAATATTTTATAATAGGTATTTTAGTTATTTAACCATTTAAATTTAAAAACACCTTTTTTGTTCGTTTTTCGTAAACTTATTTTTGAACGAATGCGTGGATTGCACAACAATATAATGTGGTACGGATACGGAACTATTTTTTGATTACTTAAAAATATATTTAAATATTCTATAAAATATATTTAAATATTTTTTAAATTGGTGGATTTTTAATTTTTCACGCAATTTTATAAAAATTACCTATACAGATTATAGAACCCATTATAAATGGTCACACTAAATGTGGGAGGGAGGATATGAAAATTTTTTTTGGAGGCACCGACATTTTTCTCTAACTGAAATTGTGTTATTATTATCATATTATTATTTATATATATATATATATATGTATTTAGTTCAATACATATTTAAGGAATGTCCAATTTCCAACATTATGCGTTGTAGGTATAAGTAGATATTATATTATATATTATATATTATGAGGATGCTACTTATTTATATGTGGATAAATATATATTATATATATATATTTTAATAATGCTGCCCAAATTTCATTCTAAATGGTCTTAAAAAGAAATGAAAGAAATTTGAATTTTTAAAATCCCTATTTTCGGTTGTCGACATGACTACATCCGCTCAAAGTTGAATGTATTAATTAAAATATCATGTTTAAACGTCGTGTATTTTACTTAGAAGTAAATTGGGATGACATTTTATATATTTTACCTATAGATACGCTACATATTTAATTTTTCGGCATTATTTTAACACAGCTATTTATTAGATTAAATTACACCTATGTGGCAGAAACGCACATCCCTTAAGGTATTCAAACAGTTCAAAGGAAAATAATATTGTTTAGTTATTATTATTATGTTGATTACCAGTTGGTAAATCTGGTTAATCTATCAGTTGACAGTACATAGTTAAAAGTCATGATTTAAGTAAAGTTAAATATTGTGTTGTGTTTTTTTGGCTAGTCACACATTTAACATGATGTTTTTACCTTTTTTTTTTTTTTATGTCCATTATATTCTTATTAATTGTTCATTAAAACAGCATTAAAATGTGAATTTAAAAAAAATATCCTAGTTCATTCATAATAAAACATAAATGTGTTAATCATTTATATAGTTCACTAGATTTTATATCAGTATAATCATAAATATATTTTGGTATGGATAATTGAGAACTACTATAGGAAAACTCAAGACAATTCAGTTATTTCAAAATCAACGTCAGTACGTCACAATTTTGAGGAACAATTATCGTTATAGTGGAACAAAATGAATATCGTGTTTCGAGCAAATGTCGCATGCCACACACAGGTCAGTGATACCACAGAACGTGACATGTGATATTAGATTGTGGCGTACAGCGCATGCGTGACGCGATATAAGAAAAAAGAAAATTTGGAAGAAATTATGCAACATTTATTAAAAACTATGGAAAAAATAAGGAAATTTAATTTAAATACTCGAGATATCTATTACTGAGATTGCAATCTAATATCCTGTAAGTTAATTTCAAATGTTCAAATTTAATCATTTTTGGTCAAAATTATACATTCAACCACGTGACATATTTTCGATCATTTGACTTTGGACCACATGATTTTCGATCAAATGATCATTCAATACTTCTACGCAGTTTTTTTCTACGATTTAATTTTATTGTGCATGTTTTAAAAAATATTATTATTAAGCCATTAAAACACGTCTTTTAGTTTCCATTTAGTCATCAGGTAACTATACATCTGACATCTGTACACCTTATGATATACAGTAAGTAATTTAATATTAGATGAATAATTTCCAATTGAAAAGTTGTTCTTAATATTGATCAATGATAACAAATATAATATATAATAAGGTTATATTCTTTAAAATTACATTATTATTATAGAAATTTTAATGAACAATGGACCGCTTAAATATTAAAATATATATTAGGACGAAAACGATGGACGATGTAATTTTTTTTTATCTGGTCTGTGTGAAAACGGGTCAGGACCATTATACAAAATTATAAATCAATATTATAACAAAGTAAAAAAAAAAAGATATTAAAAAACTAATTTACTAAGAAATGGTAATATCGAAAAGTAATCATTCAAATTTCAGTTAAAACGACTGGATGGAAGTTTTCCTAATAATCTAAACTATACATATATTTATATGTATTTTTTGTTCAACAAATTACCTAATGTGTGTTGAAAATGACAATGAAAAATTCAGATAATGTAATTCCTCCCCTCGTATTCTCCTATACACTTAAACCTGAACTAGAATTTCGCCATCGGAAATTATTAATCAAATCCAAAAGCGTTATTTAAAATAATATTCTTATGATAATTGAAAAAACTATGCATATTTATGGTACACGTTAAAATGTATAATTAATAATTATAATAACATTATAGTGTGAAATTGCGAAAAAACATTATTTAGTTCTACGCTTAATATTTTTTGTAGTTCTCTTTTGTAGTCACAAAACCATTTTTCTAAAAATTCACAAAAAAAAAAAAATTAAACTCTAGCCACGAAACTCACAAAGCGTTTAATTATACACATTGTTTTGCTTTCGTAATTATAGGTTTATCACGCAATTTACGTATTAATTTTTCGACCACCTTGAGCTCCATGATACTATATATTACAATAAATTGTATTGGGTCTGGGTGTACTATATTAGCTCATTTATATGGCTAATAAACAATATGACATCAATATACATATAGTGCTATATATATAGTAAGTATTTGGTGTAAATTTCAAGTTTCTGGTATTTTAATTTTCCAGTTTATAGTAATTTTTGGTAGTCATTAATACTATTTTACACCCATACACCTATGTTTAGTCGGTAACCATGACTACATTATTTATTTTTTTTTTAGAACAACTTTCTCGTGACATTTCCCTTATAAAAGATAGTTTTTTTTTTATACGCTTTTGAAAACTGCTTAGATAATCAAAAAATGACCAATCGACTAGAACAAATTTCCTAGTTCCTATCAAAAACCCCTATACAAGAAAACTCTTACTTTACTTCATTCTGCCCCAAAAACATATTGAAAATTAAAACAGATCATTGTAAGACCAATAGGTACATCCATGGCTAAGCGCAGAATATAATTATAATACACATATATATATATATAATAATAACTATTATTTTTCTTATAAAATTATTAAAATATTGTATTTGTTGCGTATTATATTACCGGACGATATAACGACGACGACCATAAGCCCAAATTAATATTAACAATTTAATTTATATATGATTCGTCAGTCATCACTATTGGAATTCCGCATCCAATAGTATTTTTTACACAATATAATATTGTCAGTTATACCGACTATTTGATTATATGATTATCATCATATTATAACAATAAAAACAATGACGTATTATTATATTTTAATTTAATTTGAATTATTCATGAATAATTTTCTTTTATTCAATACTTTGGGAAGGGCACGCCCCTCGGCACGAGCCGCCACTGACTACCTATATATCAGCAATTATAATATATTAAAAAATACCGTACAATTATATAACATTTTATTTATTTATATATTATTAATAAACGGGTAGATGCCAAAAAAATAACGTATTTACAGTACAAATTTCAAATGAAAAACTAAGATAAAAATGTATGATAACAAACAAATTAAAGAAAAAATAATATATATACGATATAATACACAGGTACAAAAAAGAGATATTGAGTTCGCCAATCGCATAACCCGAGTAAGGTGTTCGTTGTATATATAGGCAAGTAATTCGTACCACTAAATTGAACCATTATTATCGGAATATTATTTTCATATACGGTATACTGACTTCATATAATACATATAATATGTTATAAAACTAAAAAGTAAAAAAATGCGAAAAAATATACTCATCTAGAAATTGTCTTATAACATTTGAAAGTGGATATAAAAATAAATTTAATAAAATTAGAATTTGGATATATTATATTATATAAATACCTACGAAAATTAATCATTAAACTCTTAAATGAATATTCAATCGTTTTGAGCGACCTGTTAAACTTTAACAAATTACTTGAGATTTTGGTAAATTTCATTTTAACTAAATAAAATACTATTTGAGGGTGAGAGTTGAAAAGAAATTTTTTATCGAGCCAATATACTCGTATTTTTCTTATACGATAATTTTTAATTTAAAATATTTTCCTCCCGTAATTCGATTTTTACCGGATATAATACACGAGTATTATACACACCGAAGCTTTGCTCAGAATCGTTTTATCGAAAGACGAATCACCTGCAGTATATCCTATACCCAACAAACGAAGTGCTTCACCGCGAACGTCTTGTTTATTATCGTAAAATACCGAAACTATACAAAAAATAGTAAATAATTAAAAAAAAAAAAAATCTTGAAATTTGTGTAAATGAATAACAAAAAAATTAACTTAATTTAATTTAGCTAAGTATATATTGTTTTCATTGAATTGCCCACCTGCTTTGTATGTGCATAGGTATACCGATGTATATAGTATTGAATTAAGGTAAATTTAAAATCGTCGGGAATTAGGGATTGATGTGGTCATGTAGTCATGACGGTGGGAAAGAGCGCAAAATATTTGTGCCCCACCTCCTGTGCAATATCGTCGTTATTTCCCCAGAGATGGATACAATATATGATATATGTATAATACAGACGACCGAGAGCAATATTTCGGCAATGCGTGTGCGTGGGCACGTGGCTGATTGTGTATTATAATATGTATTGTTATTATACTTATTATAAATAAATATTGTACTATGTAATATGTGTGCACATTGTCGCAAAAAGGATATTATATTACGTCTCTGAACGTATTATCGCCGGCGGGGCATTCCGGAGGGCTCCGACATTTTGACAAACGAATTTTACGACAGATTTCATAATACTACGATATCCGTCATGGTATTTACGTGTGTTTTATAGAGTCTACGAAATTATCATCATCATTATTATTGTTGTGACAATTTATTTCGTTACGATCACGTACGTGCAAAATGGTTTAATAGTTGCTCGAAATAAGTCAGATATTGGTGATTAGGTACAGAAAATGGACATTAAATTATATTATATTCAAATAGATCATACATTAATCATACAATATCACCACCTAAAAATCTCCCGACAAAAGTAGACTACTCTACGATACAATTAAACCGGTTCAAGTTATCACGTTCGTCGTTCACCGTATACGATCGTATATTGTCCCGTTTTTTAATTTTCGAAATATTATAAGTACTACTGCGGCCAGATGTCCGAGTCCCCCCGTACTTAGTACTCTGTCACTATGATTACGTTATATGATTTGTTTTTTACATTAATAATTATTAATCCGATGTACCTATAGGTAATCCCAAAAATTTCGATGTTTAAAATTTACCATAATGTTCATAATTAGCTATTTAAACATTTTCATTAGATGATTTGTTGCAACACTATACATATTATTATTATTATAAAAAAATAAAACATATTTTACTTCATATTTATTATTTTTATTGTTGAGAACAATAAAGTATTTTTTAGGTGAATGAGATTACACGAATAAAGTATTCTGAATACGTATTCGACTTTATTTCTTTTGAAAAGTATTCGAATACAAAAAAAGTATATTTAAATACTTTTATTCGGAATACTTAACATGTCTATTAATGTGTAATGGTCGACCGCGCGTAATAACTAATATAAAAATAACGCTCGTGTTATAGGATACGTAGGTTAAGATATAATTAATTTCAGTTTTTTTTTTTTTTTGAACGGATATCAAGGTTTATAGATTATAATAATTATGGGGAGAAATTCATACATGTATAGATTCATATAGATTCAGAATTTTATTTTGTATATTTTTCCATTTATAGATTCTAAGTGAAACTTTCGCTTTTGGTTTTACAACGATGTTTTTTTTTTTTTTTTTTTTGAAAAAAATTTTAAAATAATGGGTTTTTTTTAATATGAAATATATTATATTTTTTTTCAATAGCCATAATTTAAAAAAAAAACAGCTCGAAAATTACTTACTAAATATTATAATTAAATAAAGATTTCATGTAGAGAAATCAGATTTAAAGATGAAGGAGATAAGAAGAGAAAATACTGTGGGAGATCGAGGGTTTAGTAAAGGGTCAATATCATATTGCTAAAGAAGAGAAAAAATATGAGTTTGCAGCTATATATGAGACAATAGACAACGAAGGACAGTAAAAAATAACGTGACGAATAAAAAGTTCGTCCGAATGAAAAGTTCAAAAAGGATGGAATCAAAGGATAATCTAAAGAAGTGAATACGAAAAAGATTATGCGACAAAGAGTGGAGTGAAAAAGTAAAAATATTGTGATCAAATCCAAGGTGGGAGAAAGAAAATCATTTTATGTCTAGGTAGATGGTTTGGGATTATATCGAAAATAAATGTACGTCATCCGATGTAGAGCTTTACAAAGAAAAATAAATAGAGCATTTCTTAATCGAAGTATTTGAGACGGTCGGCGGTTTTACTACTAGAAATTTCAACACAGTTGAAAACTCATGACTGGATAGTTTTGTAGGAAGTATTCAACTGGTGGATTAAAGATTTTATAATAACAGTTTAATAAATTAGAGCGAAGAGATAAGAGTTCTTAAATGGGTTAGACAATATATAATAATCTGTTTTTATTTATTTGTATGTGTTTGTACTGCATTTTTTAGGCAGAAGGAGTTGAATAGGAGTTTTCAGGTGAAGAGTTTTCTGATGGGAAATTTATTCTCGTTGGTATTTCAAAGGGATGAATTTTCGATTTTACCAGTAGTTTTTATACGTAAAGGCAAACTACCAAAAACAATGGAAAATTTTTATAAATCAGAAAATCTAATATTTATATCGCGATAATTTCGTTTAAAATCGTTTTTTAAATTTTTGTTCATTTAATCTTGAACAATAATACTACGCATCCTATTCTAGAATGTAATAAAAGAGAATGGGTGGAAAAATACCCTATAATTAATTAGAATGATGTTTAGAAAAAAAATGTGTAAGGGAAAAAATGAATCCGAATGATTTAAAGGAAAAAAACGAAGAGTAGTAATAAAAAACGATTAGAAAAATATTAAAGATGGAAAATATTCAAAATAATGCGGATAAATGATAAAATAATGAAGGATAACATTCATATGTCCATCCCGAAACAGAGCCTATACAGCGCTAATACCCGTGTTAAATGTTATTGCGATTAGAAAAATTTGAACTCGCTATCCGCGCGATATATCAGCTATATAGCGATCATCGCTATGCGAACGCATCACATTTTGTGGTTCCACATGCATATATTCGTGGAGAAATTCACGAAATCTCCTTAAACGATCGTCTGAATATCGTTTATCATTCCATTGCACGGTTCCATAACCTAATTCTTTCTTCCCGATAACAAAAAAACTATAATAATTATTATTGTTCTGTGTAAAAATTTTTCGATTTATAAAATATTATTACCTAAGCTGGTCTTCGTGTAGAAATTCGTCCAATCTTCTACATCGATTATTCTTAAGTAGACATTCTTGGTAAAATTTCGTAGTTCTTCCTGTCTTTTCAATCCTAATAACAAACAGTTAATCTTTCATTAAAGGTTATATATCGAATGCGTATTAGTCTATTATATGAATAAAAATTTGTTAACGTGTATGTAACTCCCGGATGAACTGAATACGCATTTAAGATTACATATAAACGTAGTATTTAATTTATAAATTGAATTTACGAATTGAAAGATAAAACAAATGCGTTCGAAAAACAAAATTTCGAACAACTATCTGTCTAAAAGCAAAATAATTATTGTTGTGTTTAGGTATTTTTCGATTTATAAAATAATATTATACCGGATCTTGTCTTCACGGAGAAATTGCTCTAGTCTTTTACGTCGATCATCTTTATGTTGACAATCTTGATTAAGTTCCTTTGATTTTCATCCTGATTCTTCATTCCTAACGACAAATAAATTAATCCCAGATTACATATTATGTATTGTTAATTAGCCTACTCTGGATTTAAAGGTGTTGATATACATCTAATATTGGGTTGAAATAAATGAGCATTATCGATATAGGTGTTAAAACCCCTTTTTTCAAAGTGGAAATCTCTTCCCGATTTTTATTTTTAAATCTAAGATGCAAAACAAAATCATTATTTATATATTATGTATATTATTTATTTTATTTATCATTCCATCATCATATTTACTTATGATTTTAATTTATAACAATTTTTATTTTTATTTTATAAATATATTATATACTGAAAAGCGGTTACTCTAATAACTAGGAAGCGGTTTTTATCCCAAAATTAGGCTCCACTTTTATTTTAAACATTCAAAAACCGTTTATTGAACTCTATGTATTTAAAAAACCGCTTAATACTGGTTACCGGTATTCAAATTTTCCTACCGGTGCCGATTACCGCTATTTTCGGAAGCGATTTTAAGCCTTGGTTTGAATATTTAAATGAAAGACATATTTAAAACATATTCGAAAAACAAGATTTCAGACGAATTTCTGTTGAAAATCATTATCATCACAATAATGTTAAAGTATTTTTCGACTTATAAAATAAAATTACCTGAGCTTGTATTCTTGGAGAAATTCCCGGAAACTCTTAACGCGATATTCAAAATGTAAAAGTCTATTA
>JAIPRL010004679.1:0-36339 GCA_025469235.1 Pemphigus obesinymphae | reverse complement strand
ATGAAAATTAAATGGATTAATAATCGTTAATTTATAGATTAGATATAGTGGGTAAGAGAATACTATAAATAAGTGAAATGCAAATTTAGAGTATAATACAGATATTTCAATCGATAACAATGCACCAAAAATAATACGGAAGAGAGTGGAGCCACCACACGCAATATTTTAATAAGAATCAAAATATATACGTGCTATGATATGCCCAAAAAAGTGGAAAAATTGTAAGAAAATTAATTACCTACTGCCCAGAGCAATGCTACACCCTCAAATTCACGCTAAGAATACGGAATTGATCGTCGACGTAGCGCAAATCGGAACGTGTATATTGACCCGGGTAGTAAGTAGGACTGGAATAAGACGAGCCAGATCACACTGTTGCGCAACCTTATATAACCTCGATATCAGCGATATCTCGTCCCCACTAAAATTGTATGTTGGAAGGGGATTATCTACTTGTTTTGTTAGCAGCTGGTAATTATTGCGTCGTACTGTTTACGTGGCATATAAGAATTGAAAAAAGTATAAGTTGATATGTGAAACATTATATTAATGCGTAATACCGTATACGTGGCACGTTTAAATCGAATAATGTAGTTTTAATATAATCAACTGACAACGTCGCGTTATAAACGCGGGATTTTTGAATAAAATATGGGCGGTTTATTTGAATTTGTGTTGGGTATATTATTTGATTCTGGTGCATTGTTGTTCAATTTTATTGTATCTGGTTCATTTATTTTATAAGTACGATAATATTATTATATTACAATTTTCTATGTATTACATAGACTCCAGGGAGATACTTATTTGACACATTCCTTGCTTTACTTTTTCGACATATCCCGGAAGCTATATATTATTATGAGTTGAAAAATAACAAATTGATTAGATTGACTTGCGTTCGACCTTTCGGGCGAAACTCGCCGTGGAGGAAGATAGATGCCCGCTCATAGGATCGGACTCGGACTGTTGTCAATGTGTGTTATACACTCCGGTATATAACATACTAAAAGTCACATTCTTTTGGGAATCTTCAGAGAGGGCTATGTCCCTCTTCTACTCACCTAATTGGTACCATTGTACAGGAGCTTTAAGCGAAAGGCGGATAGACAAAACCGTGAGGCGCTAGGTCCACTTCCCCTTGAGTTATGAGTAGTCCAAAATTTTGAACTACCCAAAAAAGTGACGTTTGGTACGTTATATTATACCTTTTTGTACAATAAATTTTGCCACCGGTCTGAGTCCATTTTGGTTGTTATTTAATAGGCTGCGGCCATTCAAAAAGTTTCTCATTCTTAGTCATGCCTGTAATCGTATACCACTACCCGAGCATTTAGGTACCCACAATTTCGACTAGATTTATATACCTAAAGCATAGCTTATTCGGTTAAGCATGTGCATAAAAATTGTTAAGTATCAATGGTCAAAAGTTTGAATCCAGTCACCGGAATTACGAATTGTTACAAAATTTACAGCAAAAAAAGAAAGAAAATATACACGGTCCGGGAAGATATTCAAAAAATAAAAATGAAGAATGCAATAAAAACAATGTGTCAGTGTACAAGTTTTTTTTCAATTAACTCAATATTGACACTGTCTATTTAGGTCTGTGTATATAGTCCATATAACGGTCGGACATCGAACATCAGGATGGTTTACGACTGTCATATTACCGTCCAGTACCGGCGTCGGAACCAAATGGGCCGTTCTCATTTTCGGTCGATAACTCTCATCGGGACGGTCCAGAACCAACCCGGGAGGTAGATTATGGTGTTAGGGAAATGTAATATATAATATATTATATAAACTAAATTAAACATTCATTTGATCTTATATTGCGTGTTTAATTATTAAGATTAAACAAAATTATCGGATAATAAATCAGGATAACTTATAGATTATTTACTTTATTTTATTTTTTTTAAATTATAATCAATATTTATTACCAGCATAAATTTACCTAGAGTTTAAATGGCTTGTATATCTTTTATAAACTAAAATTGACTTAAAAATTAAGTAGTTTTAAACAAAAAAGATAAATATTGAAAATATTTTGAACGAATAAACTTAAAAATTAGTGTTTTTAAATTGAGTTACTGTAAATATCATAACTTAATTTATTTTGCCTCTGTATGAATTTTTAATATAAATATAAATTATAGTTATAATTATAATATAAATAATTTTATTTTTGTTAATTTTTATCTTAGGTACATAGAGAACTCTAATAATTATTATTACTTTTAGTTTATTGCCATAATTAATAAAAAATGGTTTATATACTGATATACTCAATTAATTTGATTTATAAATTATTTCATTGCAATAAAATGAGTGTTACACATTTTAAATAGTTCTTGTTTAAAGTATAGTATAAGTATAGCAATATATGATTTAGAGATTTGTGTTTTTGTGTTTTTAAATTAAACATCATGTTAATAAACCACTAGTAGTACATAAACATAAAAATTAATTTTTTGTTTTAAGAAGGTACATGTATAATAATAATTATCACTAAATTGTCTTTATTTATGTTGAAAGTCAAATAAGTGATAATGTTTTTTTGTTATTATATGAAAAGTGTTATAATAATTTGTTTTTGTATATTCAGTTCATAGTGAACTATTTTGTCTCGTCAATCATTTGCAATAAGCGATTTTAATTATAAAAATCTCAGTTGACATTGGTTACTTCAAGTAATGTGTTGACATAAATTGACCTAGACCCTTAGAAGGAGAATATTACGTCACGGAAGCCATAATTTCCATTATCGTTATTCTACCAGGTCCATCGTTCAAGTGGTTAATTCGATGTTTTGTTCGTGGCAATAAGATGGAGAAAGACAAATTGCATTTTGTGCGGTCAACAAAATCTCAGCGTCCATCAATCAATGTTTACTATGGCAGTAGGATTTTTTTTACACTCGTATAAAGTCGTACAACTAATGTTTACTACTTATCGACTAATACGATATTTTTTAATTCTTAAATCTGTTGAAAATATTAAAAAGTTCTTAAAACATATTTAGCATATTTGTTTGATAAATATTAAAATTACAGTGACAAACATAAAAATATTATTCATTACTTAATTTATCCTGTATAGTTGGCTTCTGTTGCCAATTATTTAATTTCATAATACGAACGCTACCAATCAATTTTGTGAAACCATACGGAATAGTTGAGATATATTATGTATTATTTTTTACATTCAACGAATCACAATACATAATTTGATTACTAAAATAATGTTCAATAATGTTGTTTTTAAATGAAAAATGATCTGCATATAATTGTTATACATTTGCAACTAATTTAAAATATAAATATGTTTTAAAATTGACTGTGTTAATATTTAACACTTATATAACCCATTGTACGTAATATAATATTTAGCCTAGTTTGATAAATATAATGTATATAACTTGATAGTTAAATATTATTATTTAAAAATAATTGTTAATTATTAATTTATTAATCACAACTTGAAGGATAAAAATAATATTTCGTCTTTATATAGATGATGAAAGGTAGACAATCGTCACTTCAGTCTTTTTATACAATAATGTATTATTATGATTTAATATTTGAAAACAGAGATAAAACATTTTATTCGAAATACGATTCTAAGCAAAGTTCACTATAATAATTTAAAAAAACGAGTGACAGTAAGATAACCATCCTGATAAGAAATTGGCATGTAGGTATTTTTTATTTTATTATCTTCTCTAAATTTATAAGATAGTTTCGTTATAAAAAGTAATTTTTTACATTTAATACAATAATACTGTAAAAATTAAAAAATAACCTTTAGGAATAAAGGTATTTTTTGATAGCGAATTGGAAATTTAAAGACGCCATTTTATTGTTTTTCTATCCAGTTATTTTCTTAAGTGCAAAGAAGATTACCTACTTTCTATAAGAGAAATATTTTTTTATAGCTCCAATTTGCTATAAAATATACTTGTTTTTTCTAATTTTTTGCTCGAGCCAATCTAGCTAATATAATATTATATAGGTATAATAAACTCATTAAGTTAAATCTAATACATTCCTTTCATCACCTAGAATCTAATAAAAATAATTAGGTAATAGAATCATAAAACAAAGAAATTCTGTCCATCAACCTTAATATATACAAATAAAAATACTAATATTGTATAACAATTTTATTCTAAAATATGTGTGAAATAATGTGAATTAATTTAATTATAATATATTATTATTAATAATAATAGATATTTTTACGGTTACTATAAAAAAAAAAAAAAATTGAAGAAATTATGAATGACTATTTAAAATGAATAAATATTAAAAACAAAATAAACTGATGACTTATAGTGGTAATAATAATTTAAATTAATTATTATAAAGTATTTGTCGGGTTTTTTTCAAAGTTTGAAAGTATCTGAAGTTTATATTCCATTAATTTAATATAATATATTGCGATGAGAATATTTCGATTGTTTTTATTGAACAAATGATTCAAAAAATAAATATTTAATGGCTAGTTTCAAACATTTATTCAGCACAAATATTTACAATGAAAATGCGTTTTTGATGTAAAAAAAAAGTTCTAAATATACATTAATGGTATTCATGCACACCGGAAAACAAAACTATATATTATAAGGTGTATATATAAATATCATTAGACGGTAAAAGTATAAACAATTAATTATTATAAATTAACTATAAATTATAATATTTATTATTTTTCAAATTATTTTATACTATTTAAGTTAGCAGAAATATTTAATATATTTGAAAGAAAATTTGGATAATTTATTGAGAACTTATATAATGTATAACTTACTAGTAAGCCTACAAAAAAAAAAAATTTCAAAATGTAACTAAAATTTATTTTAAAAATTAGAAATATTTTTTTAGTATTTTTTCATTGGATTTAAAATGTTTTAGTATTTTATAAAATTATTCCTTAGCTCTGATTAAATTTAATCCGAGTTGAATTTGATCCATACTAAACAATTTTAAAATAATTCCATCAAAATGTATAATGGTTAGTGTGAAATTATTTTAACTCTATTAACTTCAACTGAAATAAAAATATAGCAAAAATGTGCTCTTCTCATTATTTTAACAATATACGGAGTAAACGTAATACATTATTATAATCAAAAATAAAGTAGTTAATAGCCAATAGTTAATATTTACCTTATCTAGTTATAATATGTCGACATATGCATATACGTATAATTATTATATATGTACACATAATTATACACATGCATATAATTATTTTTACTAGCATCATCGAATCGACAGTAAAAAAGCCTACTCGTGATGGTGTATGTATTGAAATTGGAATTATTGATCGATAATTTCTATCAATAAAATAATTCTGAATGAAACTCAGTGTACAATAGACGTAATAAATATCACTATTAATCATAAAACATTAAGTGTAAATATATTTTAAGTATCATCGTATTAAATTGTTATACCTTAAAATCTAAAATTATCAATTTTATATGACATAAAAATTCTAAAATCTATAATTTTCATAAGGAGTGAAAAATATTTTTTCTCAGTAAAATATAGATTACATTGTACAAAAAGGGTGAAACATTTAAACGGTTTATTAACACTCATACATACATACTTACATACATACATACATACATACATACATTCATACATACAAATTTGCTACCAAAATGTGTAAACTTGAAACTTTTGAAACACTCATTTTTAGACCTTTTGGATACACGCATAATAAATCAGATAACATAAAAAAGGAAGGCATAAAAATAATGTATTCTTGACATTGCTCAGAATATAAAATATAATTAAATTTATGTTTATCATTTAGATTATTTTACAGAGTAATTAAATCATATCATAGCATAAAAATATAAATCATAATAATTAATATTGTTTTTCTCTTTAGGCATTTTTTTCTTTAATAAACATACAAAATGTGTATAATGAAACAAATAAATGTACTTTTATTTGAAGTGTTAATTAGATGTTTTCGATTAATATGATATTAAATATTTAATGTGATTAAAAATATTTTCAAAGCATTACATTTTTATGCCTATTCATAAGTAAGACCAAAAGTATAATTTATGTATTATTTTTTTATATAGTCGACAATAATAATAATAATAATAAAAAAAAAAAAAAAAACATTGGTTATTCGCTGATAAATACGTAAGCGTACGTTGAGACGACAAGTTGTGGATTTAATAACGGTAAAAAATATTTTGTGAATTTTCGGTAGAAACGTACTTGGGTTAGTTTCATACGTTTACATATTTTCTGCGCGACACGATGATGAATGCCATTAAATCCACTACACCCCATTTAAAAATATTTAATTGAAAGTGCATTGAATTTCAAAAATCGTTTTCAACGCTAAAAAGTGACGACTTTATGAAGGATATTGCGGAAATTATTGCCGTTGCGATGGGTACATCTTGTGGTCGTATGGGCCGACAATTATATAATTGAACGGTCGCATAATATACGCACGTTAACACGAGACCAATTTAACCGTCGCTGTAATATGAAGTGTGACCGTCCAGCGTGTACAAACAATGATTGGTCGTAATTATAACAACAAAGACCCTTACGCCCCCGCGGCTACGTACGCTCCGTCGAAACCGCAATAACCGGGCGGGCCGGGATGAAATGTACTCTCGGTATTTATCGCCCCTCATATTAGTAATATTATTGTTATTATTATTATCGTTATTATTATTATCATTATTATTATCATTATCATTATTATTATTATTATTATTATTATTACTATCATTATTATCATTATTATTATTATCGTTGTTGTTGCTTGTTGTGTCCCTATATATTATACGCGCTTATTACAGTCCCGATGTTTACAACTAGTATAGTGGCGTTGTATACATGACACCGAACGATCTATAACTCACACGAGCAAGGACTTTCACGGTACCTACTTATAAAACACCGATGTTCCGAAATTTTCAGTTAGACATATTGTAAAACGTGTACGTTCTGTACGTAATCATAAAATTCTTCTTTTATAACGTGTTTGTCTTGGAAAATTCATTTGAAGATAAGTTTTTGTAAAACGTACGGTTAAAATTACCATTCAAACAAATTAATTTATATACACGTTTCAACCATTTAGATATATTTGTGTACACTTTTCGTTTTGCACTGTACTCGGAATAATATTATAGACATTTTAATCTGAATATCCCATTGTATAATTTTTGATTCATTTTTTTTTTTTTTTTTTTGTAAATAAATGTAGTAACCGGAAAATAATTATGTTCTAGTGTTTAAATGAGACAAATAATTATTCGAACTTGATATCTGACATATCGTTAAAATATGAACTATAATCTAGAATGCAACACTTAAAACCATAAATGGTTTAAATATGCAAAATTATATTATCTAAAAATACTATTACTTTTATTAACAACATTATGAAAAATACGTTTTCTACTTATAATTGTTACACAATACAATAAAAAGCTGAAAAAATAACTATATATGTCAATGCCTTAGTATACTAAGCTTTATGGATTAAATTTGATATTAGCCACATGCGAATATGTTAATATTATCAAATCAATTTCATGTACGAATTATCTATATACTAACTTTATTTTAACAAGTTATTCTTAAATAAAATAACAATAAATAGTTTGTCAATATTCGTACAAGAATAAATTTCAAAATTATGATATTTCCAAAAAAAATAATGAAGACATGTATAATTAATTTTTTTTTTAAAATGCATGTAAATATAACCTCTCTGCATCAATTAGTATCAAATATTATACGATTTATTATCAATAACTATCGTATTTTCAAATAATTTATTTATACATGGATTAATCAAAATTTATTTTTTAAATCACCATGCCCAAGTTTATGTCCACCAAAAAAAACCTAATGTTTAATTTTATATGACAATCATTATAAGGTGGTTTTTTTATTTGATACCTTTGTTGTTGTTTTTTTAACATTTAAATTTTAATAATAACAATTAGTTAATTAAACTAAAATTAAACCAAATGTTATACATTTATTTATAATCGTGATCGGAATTTGAATGAACATATCACAAAATAAATTATAAAATTATACTATTTTTTTTATTCCCTACTAATACACCGATTCTTTTATTGATTAATTTAAAAACAAGGTATTACAAAAAATTTAGCAATATATATATATATATATATATATATATATATATATTTAGCATTATAAATAAATAAAAATGTTATATAAAACGGCATTAAATTTTATTGCAATTAATATTGAAAAATATTTTATCAGAATATAATCATAATACCTAATAAGCATTTTAATTTATTTAATTTACTAATCATTGTATGTAACCTTTAAATGTAATGTTTAACATTAAATAAACATTTAATAAACATTAAATTTGGTTTGATCGAATGTTGCTAAACCTCTCAGTCAACTTAATTTGAACAATTTTTGAAGGTTCATACCACATTTTATGACAAAGTTCAATGCAATATTGAACCGTTTACCTGAACCTCTTACCCCACCCTAAAAAAAACTTCAATGCAACCATATATTTTTATTATATTCCCTCCCTCTATCTTATTATTATACTACCTTATAGAACTTGTTTTTTTTTTTTTTTTTGCTGTAAATTTTGCAACAAATCTTAATTTTGTTGATTGGATTCGAACCTTCGGTCATCACTTATTTCAAAATGTGTGTACTCGTGCATAATTTACCTAGCAACACTCCAATGATACGTAGTCAAATAAACGTAAAATAAAAGTAAATAAACGTAGTCAGAATCGTGGGTACATATGAATGCTCCAGTATTGGATACAGATACAGGCATGGCAGATGAGGAGTTTCAATCGCCGCAGCGCATTCAATGGCGGTCAGAACGAACTCGTACCGGTGACAAAAAGTGTTATACACTGAGGTATATGACATACGAAAAGTTACTATGTTGGATAGTCCAAATTTCAATTTTAGATTGTTCGGGAAGGAAACCTAGCGCCTCGCGGTTTTGTCTACCCCCTCTCCATTTTCTTAAAGCACATAAGCATAGGTTCTATTATGGGGGCAGGGGAGGGACATAGACTCTCTGGAGAATACTAAAAAAAATTACTTCTAATATGATATATACCGGAGTGTATAACACATTTTTACATCAGACCGAGTACGATTTGACTACTATTAAATTCTCAATAACGATTCAAAAAAATGTCCCTCCTTCCATGCCTGTACTATCGCATACTATTCCATGGTCATTAACTTTCAATTCCAAAGTCCTTTGTTGCAGGTAGCCGAGAATTGAATCTATCTTTTCGTGATTTTAGATACCCATTCTCTATTTTAAATTCAATATCCATAGTTGGCTATTGGTTCATGGAGGGTTAGGGAAGGGACATATTCTCTTAGTGAATACCTTTTTAATAGAATATTGCTAAAACTGGTAGTTTATATCATAAAAATATTATAATTTATTTAGGTCTGTCACCTTTGAAATGTATCCTATATGAAGAGAGACAATAAATGTGACACTCGTTTCACAATTTTAGTTCAAGTAGCTATTTCTTCTTCTTTGACAAAAAAAAAAATTTATACAAAACATGAATAAAACACAACAACCGTGTGACGGTTTTGGTTGGGTATCCGTCTGTGGACACGTTATCTATAATCAGTTAATAGCCATAATCACAACAAAATAACATTATAGTATATGAACTATTGTTTGATGAATTTCACCTATGGTATAATATACGACACGTACACAATAGGCAAAACGAATAGACAAAATGATAAGTAATATCGGTTTCTACGCACCTATAGTCTCTCTCAGTGAATATACTATATTCTAATATTAACGTCTTATTGTTCACGAAAGTTAATAAAAAATAATAATAACACAGAATATAACAACCAGAATGAATACTGATAACAATGTATACAGGAACATAGGATTATAGCTTGAATCAGTGATTATAAAACTCGGGAACTAATACAGTAGTAGGTATTAGTATTTAGTAGTAAATATGATTATATAGTTTGACAATTTATATAATGAAAAACAAATATTATAGTATCCAGGAAAAAAACACAAGACTATCATATTATATGTAATGTTATAATTTCAAATTATTTGAAAGACTGCAGTAATCATCATGTTCATATAAAATTCTTATGTAATTACAGACTTAATACCTTAACAATAATAACTTCTAAGGGTATAAACGAGGTACGTATCATTATTCTACTCAGTGTTAGCAAAAACGTTAATATTCTTTATTTTACCGTATATATTTACCGTAGTTCACATATAGCGTCCACCACAATCATGTTGATACAACATATTATTATGATAATGCATCCTTTAACACGTCTTTGTGTAGGATCATATTAATTTGTAATAATTTTAGATTAATTTTCAAACAATAATTTTTTCATTTTTATTTTTCCGAATTAAGCGTATAATTACGTATAATTAATATAGTTACTTTTAAATACACTAATAGTAATAATTATTTAATGTTTAATGTATACCTATTGCATTATTATTATTAAATTTATCTTCTAATTTATCCAACTATACTAATGCGTTTGTTTTAATTTGCAGTAATTACAATAATTACAATTAAAACGTTAATTAATTACTTCTAAAATGTACAAATATAGATAGATGGATATACGTGAAATACATTTAATGAATCTATTTGCACTTTGTTTCCATCACTGTTCATTAGTATTCGTTATGGTATAATATCCCGTTTTTTTCGAACTTGTGAAACAATCGATTCTTAAAATGTTTGTGTAATTCTTATTTAAACTTAATATTTTTATTAAATACGAAATAATGTGTGTAATATAAATTCTAATTTTTTTTTATTATATAAGCTTATTTAAGTTTAGTATCACATTAGCAACATATATTATTTAATGTTTAGGACCATTTAACTATATGGATTATAGATAGCTCTACAGATGGGTGTTAGTGGGCAACCGCCTGCCATCACAAAAATAGAAAAGTTCGTCAGTAACTCTCAGCCTTTTTAAGAGTTAATAAATTCAGGCCAATTAACATTGTAAATGATGAATTTGTATGAATAATACTATTTTATTTTAATCGAAGAGATTACAATTTTTCATCAAAAATATTATATATGGACAGCCATCAATCATTATAAAAAATAATAAATTATAATAGTAGAAAAGAATTGAAGAATTCACAATTTTGTTCAAATTAATATTTTTAGCAAAATATAAAATCATTCATGAATTTTCTCGATAAAATTAGAAAACAGCCAATTTTTTATAACTAATGGATTTTTACATTTTCTGGACAGTAAATAAATTAATAGATTCATAATGGTATTCTCGTTATAGATTATTTGTATATATTTATTGTTTAAATAATTGGTATTTATATACGTTTTTTAAAAATATATAATATTAATAATATTACTCGTAACTACAATATAACTTCAACAAAATTATTATTATATTTGTTCAGCATTTTATAAAAATATCAAAAAAAAAAAAAGCCAATACTCCATTATTATGTTTTGTTATTTTACTAAAAATATATACCCATTAGAAGTAGGTATTTTTTTCTTAAAATTAAAAAAACAATAAAAAATGTTTACAATTAATTACAAAAAAAAAAAAAAAAAAAATACTACAAAATATGTACAATCCAATTGTTATATCTGAGTTTTTGTTACCGTGCATTATTAATTACACATCTATTTTTTTTTTTACTCACAATTAAAAATAGTTATTAATATTAACTTAGTTGTCAGTTATTAAAGTATATTCATCATTATGTTTATTCATCGTATAATAAAAATAAATATTTATCATTGTTTTTAAGTATTTAATTAGACAGTACAGCAAAATAAACTTTTTTTTAAATTTTTCATGCTGACCATAACATTGAAATTCAATTTTTCGTTGCTATTTTAAATATATAATAATAATAATCTATATATATATATATATATATATAAGCCAAATACCACTCACCCACTGATCGCTGTATCTCAAAAACTACACAACGTACGAATTTTAAATTTGGGATAATAGTTCCTCTAATACATTAACCGTGCAATAAGAAAGGATTTTAAAAAATATTAGATTTAAGTAGATTAATCTATATATATATATATATATATATATAGTCCAAATACCACTCGCCCACTGATCGCTGTATTTCAAAAACTACACAACGTATGAACTTAAAATTTTGAATAATAGTTCCTCTAATACTTTAACCGTGCAATAAGAAAATACTTTAAAAAAATTTTACTTATAAGTGGATTAATTAATAATTATTATTCACCGCCGATACGTATTGTACAGCACGGCGGAACGGCGGCCCGCGGCCTTTCAGCTGCCTGTAACCTATCCTTTTTGTCAGCCTTGTAGATAAGAATTGTTCCGAGAAGTTAATCGATAAAAATAATATCACGCATCGCACGTACACCAATATTCTTATTACACAATACTCCCATTATCGATACATTTATCGATCAAATGCACGCCGTCGGCATTAATCCATACACATACTAATTTTACAAACGTTATCTCTCCGTGGCCTTACCGTGGTGCGTGTGGTACATTCTTACGTGCACCGCTGACTGGCGTAACACAAACATATACAAAATTCAAATACCACTCACTCACTCATCGCTATTTCCCAAAAACTACAAAACGTATGAACTCGAAATATTGAACAGTGGTTTCTATAATGCTTTAGATGTGCAATAAGAAAGGATTTAAAAAATGTTACGTTTAAGTGGATTATTTATCACGTTCACTGACAATTCATAATGTACGGTAGGCCCCGGGTATATCAGAGATTAATAGACCAAAAAACTACTTGACCGATTTTTACGCAGTATTTTGCAAAATAATCCACGGAGCAAGTTTTTAGCTATTAAAATTTTCAATCCGACCAGTAGACCTAAATGTGTTTTATTTTCTATTTAATTTCAATCACTGATACAACAATCGCCCATAAACAAAAAAAGAAATATTGTTTTAGTTGCGTGGAAACAACATTAAATAGAAAATGAACACACAAATAAACTATCTTTTCAGGACAGACAAAACGCTTCTGTTATCAAATTATTGAATAAATCCAAAATCATTACTTATTATCTTTGATAATATTATATTTCACATATTAACCCTTGTCATACGGGGCAAAACTGTTCAAGGGCGAATCCGTGTAATTCAGCTAGAAATAATATAATTTCATTGGTTTGCAGAATAGGCAATATAATAAATAAGTAACGTAAGTGTAGCAAAATTGCATATTCGTTGCGCCGTTTAACCACTAAAATATACTATTTAGGGGTAAAAATAATAAATTATCCATAAATATATATATATTGAATCCAAATACTTAATAGAAAATAGTTTAATTAAATTGAAAAATGTATATTATATACGTCTTGCAGAATACATAATAGTACTTGATGACATATTATTTTAAATTATATAAAAGGATTATTCAATTATTTATATATAGCTCTTGTAAATCTAATATAAAGAACTAAAAAAAATATACTGTCTACTTTTTTTCGTATTTTAACATTTAAAATCAATATTTACAATTGTAAAATCAATATTTACAATTGTTTAAAATGTGGTTATCACTTATAATTATAATACAATATGATTAAATAATAATAACATACATTTTTATGACTTTACTCTGAAAGCTATGTAGCTTCCTACTTAATTATATACATTTGATACAATTTATTTATATAATTATATTTATTTATTTATTTTGCTTTTTGTTGTAATATTGTAATATTTCATTTATTGTTTTCCTTTTATATTATGAACGTCTATTTACATCACAGCCATAGACTTAAGTTAGTAGACCAATGAGTAATTTATATTTTGAAATTATAATACTCATGGTTGTAGTTGGTTAATAAATAAACTATTATTATTATTCTAAAAATATAAAATGTTTAAAATACGTAATATATTATAACACTAATATATATTATTTGCTCTTATAATTTGTCAAGGGTTTTCACTTGACTAGCAATATCGTTGTTAGATGACACTATATCAATTTATCATGTCAACCTACTATTTTAAATTCTGTTTTGATAAATTATTATTTTTATTTTTAAACAATTTAAATTAGTTTTATTTAAACATAATAGTACATTTAATATTTTTATATAAAATATATACTATTTACATCACATAAATGATTTTAATTATGAATGTATTATTATAATAATAAAATGTCAATTGAGTACCTATATACTCGTAATAACAAATTTAATTAAATAACAAACATAAACAATTATTTTGTTATGGTATGTTCGTTGGTATATTAATATTGAATATTATATTAGTGTCGTAAAAAATCCGAGTTTTGACATAATTAAATTATTAAATTGTGCGATTTCCCGGATAAAACGTACAAATTAATCATAACACTTGGTTGGTTCAAATAAATATAAACGTAATTACATAACATGTAAAACCAGATTATATATACCAACTAAATGTTAAAGTGTATATAATCTGTAATGTAAATTGTATGTTTTGCTGCATATAAATGTATAATACAAACAATTACTATTTTTTAACAAGACTGTAGCACGTGAATTATTTTTATTTTAGGTTAAACATATTTGCGCTTATTATTAATTATTATCATATTAAATAATATTATTTATTTGTAATTAAACATTTATATCATTATATCGTATAATTATATAAGTAATTTAACCGAAATAAGATCTGATATTCTCTACACAATATGAACAAATAGTAGGTTGCGTTGTTTTAAAAAATATACAAATGTTATAATATAATATAATAAAATATATAAAATATTATAATATTATACATTTAATAATATAGTAATAATACAAATAATTTAAAATGTTAACTATATTTACTTTTGTTTTATATATATTTTTAATATAATAGATTTTTTAATAACTAATCAAATTAAATCTTATTATTTCAATAAGTAAACACTAAAAAATAATTTATTTTTATTTGATATCTACTTAAAACCGTAAATGGTTGCTGGAAAATTAATTAAATGTATATTAGTATATATTACCAATATTTAATTCTAGTTTTTATAAAATATATATAAAAAAAAAAAATAATGAATATTATATTTGATAATAATACATCTGCAACAATCTGAAAGTATTATATTATGTTATAGAATTATATTATTAATCCCAAATACAAATCATTTTTAAAAATATCATAAAATATACCATTAATTTATAATTATTGAAGCCAACATATATATATATATATATATATATATAGTAATTAAAAAAAACTCATATTACCAAAAAATCATTATAAAATATACTTAGTTTCCATTAATTTCTCAAAGACTACTTAGAAAATATTAATTTTATAAAAAAAAAAATTATGTTTTTAATTGGCAATCAAAAGATAGAGCTTAACAATAATTTTTGTACTCAATAACCATAAACATATATTATTTTTGAGAGTAGAAAATTTAAAAAGCCGAGTAACACTTTGCACACGTAGGGTAAGATAATGATGACGAATATATTGAATTTGAAAGCAATGATAACTCATTTTTTCTAGAAAAAAAATGATTCTGAGCACAGCTTTGGAGAATGTATTTGATAATTACTGTAGATTATATTAATAATATAGAATAATATGAGCAAAATAAGTTGATAAAAGGACAAACAAAAATATTTGGATTATAAAGGGATTCGAACAGAGGTTCCTGCACATGAAAACACAGTTGTCCGCCATGAAGCTACGTACACATATTGACAAATTTATAAAAATAAACCTACTAAAGGAACAGAGTAAAGTCACTCAATTTCAATTTGATATCATTTTAAATCCAAGCTCAACCGCCAAATTCTGACTCACCATTATTTTTTTAATCAAAAATTACATATAAAAAAAAAAAATCTAATTTTCCTTTAAAGTAAAAAAATTATACATATTATGAGTTAAATATACCTATCTGAATTGAAACGTGCTATAATTAGCATAAAAATGGATACAAATTGAGAAAAGTTGTTTTGCTTTACAGTATGTACATACATTATTGGTGAAAATTTCAATTTTATGGATCTGTTATTTTTCCGCAATTTTAACACGTTTCATACCAAAATAACACATATTATATGTTAATAAATAGTAACATATATAATATAAATTATTATAAATACGAGTACATTATTATAATATTCAAAAAAATCTCCTCGTTCAACATCAATCATCCTGACTTACATATTACGTGTTACGTCACAAATTTAAAATTTGAAACAAATCATGAAAAATAATTTATAAAAATATTTTTTGTTTATTTTTTTAAAAATAAAATTTATAACTTTTGGTATGAAAATAATAAATGAGTTACGATAGTTAGAAGAAATATAATATTATAATAATATTTTGTGTGAAATCTTTGAAATCAGATAAGTCCATAAATATGCAAAAGTAAATAATAGAATAGAAGTCATTATCACCGAGTGATAATTAATGCAAGCACGTGTCACAAAATGACTGATAATACCCAAAAACTGGCAAACAAACTTTGAAAAATCCGACTGCTCTGCTGTCCACTAGATCAATAAAGCGACGAAGCCGTTACCCTATACAAGTTTCGTGAGCAAGAGAAAGCAGGACCACACCACTCTGATATTCCGAACTAGTGGACCCTGAGCTTAAACGACTAGATAACAATTAAATCAATTAAAAACTATATTAGTTTAAGTAATATAATATTAGTAATTTTGTACTTATATTATATAAATTGACCAAAAATATAATCCGATTTAATGCTATTTTCAAAGTAGGTATTTATAGAATTTTTGGTTTTTATCCATTGCGATTTTGATCAAACACGGAAAATAATCGATTACCAAGTTTTATTGGGTTATATCTATAACTGTATCTTAATGCATAAATTATAGGTAGATACCTATACGTTAAATAAAAATGAAATATGCGTTTATTTAAAAAAATAAAAATAAGTTCATATATATGTTTTTTTATTTGATTAATTTTTAAAAAAAAAATAAGGTAGAACGAAAATAATTTAAATTGAATTTTATGACAAATCAGATAATTTCCATGGATACCATGAATATATTATGGATAATTTGAATATTATCCAATTCAATTTCTTACTGTTCAATTTTACGCATGATTTATACTTAAAAGTACAATAATATAAATAATGACGTAATAATATTATATTATGATGATTTTGTTGATATATTTGAGCATTAGAAATTAAAATACACATGATTTTATATAAATTCATTGGACTATCAACTATTATTATTACAATACAACATTTCAATATATAATCATATATTTTTATTTATCAAGTGCTGTAAAAGTTACTCTTATTTATGATTGTACTTTTTGAAAAACCAAATCAATGATTTAATTAAAAAATAGTTGGTCAGTATGAGGTGGTAGACCTTTACTTGTCAGATTGGATACTGGTGTCATAAGTACCCATAGTGCAAATTTCAAGATGGCTAAAACCTTAAATAAATAAATATATTTTTTTATATTAACTATCGGTTTTAGCAAGTATCTACTGTCAAGTAATTTTCAAGGAAAATAACATGTCTTTGTCCTGACCCCCTACATACTAAATGAACGTTCATGAATGATAGTGAATGGTTATATATTTGAAAAATTATTTAATCATTTATTTTCATAAATAGACTCATAGGAAAGCTCGGTAAAAGCTTATTGATTACAATATATTATGGAATTATATACATATAAAAATATACATTATAAGTATATAAATAAATAAAAGTTCGGTAGTTATTTCATTACGCTTATAAAAACTGCAAGGTTCAATTACAAAAAAATAATACCAAACATACCAAAAAATTTCGTCCTTCTAGGTCCTTCTACCCTAAAAAGTGTATATATATTTATATGCATAAAACCAATTAGTAAAAAATAATATATACTCTTAAAATTTTAAATCACTAAGTTAACACAAATAATTAAATAGGTACATGATAATTTTTAAATTAAGTGTTTGCACCTATTGTATGAAAAACAATTTTTTTTCCAAACAATACATTACATATATTGAGACTTACATATAATTCTGTATAACGATAATATATATAAATATTAAAATGTTTTAATATATATTTTGTATAGGTTTTTTTTTGTTCTATAACCACAGTAATTTATCGAAGCGTTGATCATATTTATATTTCTACTATCAAAGGTTGAATATTTCATAATATGCTATAGTTATTTAACTTAATATTATTACAGTTTACAAATATTTAGAAACAATATTAAATGATAATAATAATTAATTTTCGTTTAACAGAACTTTATACATTTGTCTATAATATTCGTTTTAAGTAAATATGTATAAATAATGCAAATAAAGATTAAAAACAATGTGTACAAAAAACATTAATATGCAATACTCGTAAGGCTACGGATAATTATTAATTTATATGCAATAGGTTTACATTAACAAAATGCATACTCATTATAATTCTATAAATGCATACATACATTAACAATGTAATATGTTAATCAGAATCGATAAAAATATTTATGCGTTTTTTCCAAACGATATAATATTTTTATCAGGCTTAACTGGATTTGTGTTAAATTGTCTAAAATATTAAACTTTAACGTATACAACTTTCACGATTTCGACTATTTTATGTTAACAAAAAGTTTTGAAAAATAAAAATTTCTCAGTATTTTTATTGCATCCAATGTAAGTACATTGTTGATTAATATATCATCTTCGCCAGTTTTATAAACTTAAGCTATTATAAATAACCAACACTGTTGAATAAATTGTATTATTTCAGTGGTTTTAAACTATTAAATTACATTTTCGAAATACATATAATATAAAAATCAAATTAATAAACCTAGACTTTAGCTTTTAGTTATATAGCCCACAGACTAATTCATTTTAGATCAACCATATAAAATATCTAATGTACCTCTATACAACTGTTTGATTATAATTAGCGATTTAATATATAGAAATATGCCAGATTATTTAATTTAAATTTTAATTCATTGGTAAATAATAGCATTGTGAAAAATAAATTTGAGTGATAATCGGTATAATTATAATAATTAAAATAAAAATTATCTTTCTCGTTTAATAGTCAGTTAATAAAAAAACAAGATCAGTTATTATAATAAATATTTATTTGGTATTTTCCCATTTGTACCCATTTTTTATTGTATACTTTAGTTTTGCTTTACGATTATTGAAAAATCAGAAAAATTGAAAAAAGATTTCTATGAAGTACCAACTAGAATGTATTTCTCATTAAAAATCTCTATATCTCATAACTTATAATCGAATTCTTATTACTTACTCTATATATTCATATGCATATTATGGGGGTTAAAATATTTCCAAATTATGTACAAATACTTATTTTATATTTATTTAAATAATACTCTACATACTAAACATGTATTTCTTATGTTATAAAATAACTTATTTCGAATATAAGTAACTATAGTGATTTAGTTATGACACGCCGATACACGGCGTGTACCCACTACCAATTTTTAATATATGCGTGTACCTAAAACAAATTCGTAAATTCATGGGCATAGAATTGTGTAATAAATTGATACATTTTGAAAAGAAACAATTAACAAAATTAAATTCTGAAAATTTTACAAAATAAAAATATTGTAAAATACATTTTTTAGCACAATCAAAACATGTTTTTGCATTTCATTATTTAATGCCTCATATTAATATAGTATAATTTATAATATACCTTATTAGGTATATTGTATATTAATATAATAAAGTCACCCTTATACTTGACTTAATTCAATATCGAACAGGCTTGAATACTTTTAGAATAATCTGTAACATGAGTTGATCTTCTTAATTATTTTAAGCCTTTCCGTTTATTTCCCGTTTTAGAAAGAGTTTTTCGATATAGGAGAAAAATAAGTCTCTGAATGTTTTGACCACATATGGAAAAAGTCCTAGCTAGCTATTTACCTGAATCGGACGTATACCCACAAATTTATTTACGACTACATTACTGCATATATAGCTAAATTTACAATTATGATTCCGTAAAATATTTATGAGTAGATTAATGACTTTGATATCTCCAATTTTTCTAATGATTAGTACACGAAAAGTTGACTAACATTTTAAGAAGGCCGTTAAACATTCCTTCGTATTTCTTTTGGAGAATTAGGTTTTTAAGTTATTTATTCGACAGTCGACAGATGATAATAGTAATCTTTTGATAATTTAATGAAAACATTTTTAGCACAATTAAAATACTGTTTTTTTTATTAATTTATATATATATTTTTTTTTGTAAATTTAATAATTAATGTAAAAATACGTCATAAATTCTGTGAAAATTAATTTTAAATATTTTACTAATAAATTAAGAATTCTATATTTGGCATTTTTTTTTTACAAATTTCTAGAATTTTCTGGTATTTTACTAAAACTAAAATAAATTGTTCATAGGCATCAAGTGAATAACTCAAAAAGAGAATTCTACGAAATCACTCCACACGAAGGGATTATTAATGGCCTTTGTGATGTTTCGGCCAACTTATCGTGGATTTACTCGTTAGATAGAAAACAGAATACCTATATACTATATATATTATAAAGTCACTTA
The DNA here is from genome assembly GCA_025469235.1 of Pemphigus obesinymphae. Lineage (NCBI taxonomy): Eukaryota > Metazoa > Arthropoda > Insecta > Hemiptera > Aphididae > Pemphigus > Pemphigus obesinymphae. The sequence continues at coordinate 15,641 of JAIPRL010004679.1, read as the reverse complement.
TCCACTTCTGAACATTTTAAGGAATTTGTAGCAACGGTAGATACTTGGCAATTCCTGAATGTAGCATTTAAGTAATTTTAGTTCAGAACTTTGAATATAAATGTCATAATTTTATTCCCTAATAAATAGGGTCTGAAATAATTAGTCCTCATAACAAATTTCTGTATATATTTTGCAAAATTTTTTAAATAACTAGAACATTTTAATTTCAGTGAAATATTTTAAATATTTTCCTTTATAAATTAATATTATAACTAAATAAATAAATTGCATTTAAACGAATATCAATTTATCACATCACAACAGAACCAATCATGTAATATAATTCTTTTATATTATTATTATATATATTTTTACATCGTTTAAGATATACCTAATATACCTATTGCGTACAATATATATTAATCATTATAAAATATCTAACCTGGTATTTTGTTTTGCGAATTTTTAAACAAATAAATTAACTAATATTTTCGACTAAACTCTATATATTTCTCCCCACGGGAATTAAAATAATATAGTCTTGAATATTTGCATAAGTCGGAACAGACTTTCGAGTGATAATGTGCCAATTGTGTGCCCTAATATATAGTATTCAGTTTGTGGTAAACCGATTAAATTGAGAGATAGCCTTGGAATTCACAAAGAAAAAAAAAAAACATAAAATAAAAGGTAGCCTAATGATGAACTGGAATTATGGTAGGCATTAAGGTTGGGGGAGACTATTGGGTTTAAAAGTCGTTGACGTTTTATGTGATTGAATTTAGGGTTAACGAGTCTTCCAGTTATGTCTCACGTACCGCATTCGTTTAATATAAAAAGGAAATATAAAAAGGAGAGGGGAAAGGTGGCATAAACATTTTTATGTTGGGCTCCATCGTTAAATGTAAAATTGTCCACTACTTCCGCAACTATCTCGCAAGCCCCATCGCACAAAAACGCACAAGTATATACACCTACATCCTGTAATGTTACAGCAAATTAGACTTTTTTCTCCTCTTTTATTTTCAAAATTATTTTTTTAATAGATACGTTATTACATGTATATATGTATGATTAAAAAATATTTAATTTACCATTTACTATTTCGTGCAATTCAGTGTAGGTGTACTATTATTGTTTATAAATAACTAAAAGAGTTATATCATTTTAATGTTAGTATGACTGGATTATATACATAATAATATAATGTCACAGAGTACAGAGTACGTAGATACTTCGTATGTTCTAGCCATATACTTAATCCGACAAAACTCGAATCTGTTTAGGTATACGTCTTTTATGTCATGACTTATTTAATCTTAAAGTAATGACGTATTATAAGACAATGATTTTATTTATTATTAATAATAATCAACAAACTGACATAAATATGTTTCAATAGTGTCTATTACAGTGGGCTGAAGTTCATTAAATATGCAAACAAATTAGGAATATTTAAACCCATTTCAGCTATTTAACGTTAGTTTTACAAAATGGTTCTAAATAACTCAATTTTATAATGAAGCAATATTTCGTTTTAATTTATGAATTTACTATTATAAATTTATATCTTTTAAAATAAAAGAGTAAACACGGAGATAAAATATTTTTTGTTCTGAAACCGCGATTATCATAAACACTATAATGAAAGAATTAATGTGATACGTGAATTAATTTGAAGATTTAAAAGAAATAATATGGACTATTTATTTTTATAGTCTTGACAAATTGTTTTGTGCATAAATTCATCACATAGGTTTCGCATAGATATCACCTTGTTGTGTGCGAAGTTCTAAATGAGTACACAACAACATTTCAGAGACGACTTTGGGATGCCAAAGGCAAGATTAAGTGATATTCTGAAGGAGAAGTAATAAAGTAACTTACCTGAGAGCATGCACATGAATTCTAATAGTAATTATATAATATCGCATAGACATATGTTTCTTAAACAATTTACCTCCTAAATAACCCACTAGGGAGTTTTGTTATAACTTCCCATAGCTATCGTAATGCTATGTCTATGAGATATTTCATCTACTACACATAATAACATCTTATAGTACATACTCATATTGAGTTATTGTATGATAGTTTGGATTTACATAAAATTAGGAACAATTAAAATAATTATCCACAAATTAAAATAAATAACAAAATCAAATTAATGTTAAACAAATTAATCTTTTATATTAAAGTTTTGATATTAGCCAACAATAGTCCTTGTTATGGTAACATACATTATAAAAAAATACAGTCTTTTCTGTGATAATATACCTTTTAATAATTATTATAAGTAATTAAAAGAAAAATTATACACAATATGCATAGTTTAATAATTGATAATAATATAGTCTGTTATGATATTAAATTATGAAAAATTATCACAAAATAAATCTAATACAATATTAATAACTTTATAATAGCTAACAAACAACAGTCTTTGTTATGATAATATACCTTTTTAAATTAATATAATAATTAATTCTTACAAACAATACTATTATAGATAATTAAACAATATTTTAATAATAGCTTGAAATAAGCATTCAATGTTGTGATAATACATTATTAAAAATTATTGAAAAAAAAATATCTTAACATAATATTAATAATTAAGAGATATGTGCTAAATATATAACAGCGGCTTTTAAATCAGAAATCTGAAAAGTAGACATTTATTTTTAATTTGTCTAATTCTACGTGGAAAAAATTTGATTCAGTTACAATGTCAACATAAGATGAACATATATTTAAGAAGAAAAAAAATTAAATAATCGCTTAGACACTAAACTAGATTTGATCCTTTAGATTACACTAACAATATTACCAGTACTTATACTTAATAAAATTATACGTACTTGGCATTTAAAAACAATTCGAATTGTAATTATTATATAAATCTCTAATAATCGTAGTTAGGTAATTTAGTTCATTCAATTGAAAATTGTAAACACTCAAAATTACCAAAAAGCACTCAAATGTATTATAGTATACTATTATGGTATAGACCAAAGACGGAGGTGTGTGTGTTTGCATTACCATAGAAAAACACACAACGCCGTTCATATTAAATTGATATACTGGTAAAATTGTTAATAAATTTAAAGGAACAAATCTAGATTAGCGTCAAAGCGATTTTTTCATTTTTTTTTGTTCATTAATATGTATTCATTTTATGTTGACATTGCAACTGAAAAAAGTTCCTTTGACGTTGAATTAGACAAATTAAATATAAATTACTTATTTTTCAGGTTTCTGAAGTAAAAGCTGTTGTTATGTGTTTAACTTTAAATTTACTACCGGACGATGTTATCGAGTTGTTGATAACGATTTTTGTTAATTTTTAAAATACATGGACATGCCGCGCGCAGACATTTAAATATTAAATAAAATTTTTCATACTACTTTTTTTTTAATTTCAACTCAGATTTATATATATAGAGCATTGTTAGGAATGCTATCGGAAGCGATGTATTTTTTCATTCATCATTTATATCTAAAAGCCTGACAAAATTATTACAATATTAATATTTTATTATGCAACAATAAACAATTTGATTGACATAGGGTTATTTTAAAATTTCATTTTTAATGTATTTAAATATTTCTACTTGTTATATTTTTATTTTTACATCAAATGTTGATAAAATTACCTATATGCATTACTAACGTGTTTGAAGGGGCTTTAAGTAGTTAAAATAAGTAAGTACTTTGAAATTGTAATTATATATAAATAATTAATAAAATCATGTTTAAATTATAAAGTACTCATATATAAAATAGTATGTACCTATTCAAAATTATCATACATTTATACATCTTGTTTTAAAAGCATGTTTTATTATTTATATTTTAAGTTTAATTCTGATCAACGTATTAACACAGTTGAAAGATAATGAAAATTATAGTTTAACTAATAATACATATGTTTTTTTTATATAGTAAGAATATGATGCATTATGAAAATATTATTTTATTTTAAATATATATTTATAAGTATATAAGTATAACTATCACTTACAGAAACGGTTCTCCGTGCATAATCTCCCGCTCAAAAAACGACGCTTATGTTTGTCGTCATCCTTAAGTCTAGCAAATTCGTCTCCCTCTTTAAACCTCAATGGATATTACCAGAATTGTCGGGGTCTTCGTAATAAACTTAGTACTTTTATTTGTAATACCTTTTGTTTTAATTACGAATTTATTACTCTCAAAGAAACCTGGATTTCTAGTAATTTTAACTCTTCCTTTCATTTCAAACTAGGTCTCTTAAATTATAATATATTCAGATATGACAGGTCCCCACTCACCAGCTCTTGCACTCGTGGTGGTGGCGTGCTAATCGCTGTACGCAAAGACATTGTTTCTTTTCCCCTCATTATTCCTAACAATAATGTCGAGCAACTATTTGTTCGCTTCTCCCTAATTTCCTTACATTTTATCATATGCAGTGTATACATACCACCTTCTTCAACCATTAATCTTTATGTTAATCACCTAATTAAAATTGGCTTAATCGTTCAAAAATACCCAAACCATAACCTTATATTCACTGGTTATTATAATCTACCATTTATTTCATGGTCTAATGATACACATGGCCTGTGTTTCCTCTCCCAGTCAATCTCTGAATATACCTCTATTCCTGAAAAACTTGCTCTTCATGGTTTTTATCAACACAATTATGTACTAAATTCTCATCATTCTCTTCTTGATCTCATATTTTCTAACCTTCGTCTCATTTCTGTCAATCAAGTTCTTGACGCCGCTGTTCCTCCTGACTCTTACCATCGACTACTTTCACTCTCAATAAATCTCTCCATTCCAACTTCTTATATTGCCACTCATAAATCATTTTATAACATTAACAAAGCTAATTACCAACAGATCACCAACTTCTTCAACTCTTACAATTGGAAGTGCACTTTTCTCTCATACACACCTGATGATTCAATGACTGCCTTTCTTGATGCTCTTCACAATTCAATTGTATTATTCGTTCCAAAAATATCCTTTAGACCTTCTTCTTTTCCTTCATGGTTCACTCACGAACTCAAAGAGTTAGTATTTGTTAAGACTCGAGCACATGCCAAGTATAAAACATCCAAGCAACTATCAGATTACAAACACTTCTCTCTTCTTCGTGCTAAATTCAAGTTTCTCTCCAAACAATACTACCGTAATTTTATTTCCCGTACTGAGTCTTACTTACAACGCAATCCACGCTACTTTTGGAGTTTTGTTCGAAAAAACCGCTCTTCTCCTCCTATCCCATCTAGTGTGTCATTTTACGGTGTACAGAGTAATAATCATTCTGATTCAGCTAACCTATTTTCTAAATATTTCTCTTCCGTTATTACACAGCCTTCTAAATCCCCACCTTTGTCCTCTTCTTTTGCAAAAAATGCCATTCACAACTTTGCTCTCCCGTCAAATATTTATTTTTCAGTTGATGACGTCTACAATTGCCTATATTCCCTTCGCAATAAAAAATCTGTTGGTTCTGTTGGTATCCAAGTGGATTTACTTTAAATTCGATCTATCATTGCTGAACCCTTATGGCTACTGTTTAGACGTTCAATCGACTCGGGTACCTACCCAACAGCCCTCAAACTTGGCTCAATTAGACCAATACTTAAGTCTGGGTATCCTACAGATGTCACCAACTATCGTCCAATAACTATCCTACCTCATTTATCCATATTATTTGAAACACTTATCCTAAACTCGCTCTTCAATAAATCATATCCTTGTCGATGAACAGCACGGATTCCGCCCCGGAAGATCAACTATTATCTGCAATCTTTGCCTTCATTCATACATATTTGATTCTTTCCACGACAGCTCTCAGGTAGACGTAATATACACTGAGTTCTCCAAGGCATTTGACTGTGTCGATCATCACCATCTCTTATCCACATTAGACTCCTTAGAAATTGGTGAGCCTCTTCTGTCTTGGATTCATTCATACCTAGTAAACATAATCCAATGGATAACTCCTCTGCCTCTTCTGACTATTTCACTCCCACTTCTGGCGTACCACAAGTTGCTGTCCTATCTCCACTACTTTTTGCTCTATTTATAAATTCTGCTCCTTCCATATTTCATCATGCTAAACTCCTCATTTTGACTACGATATGAAAATATTCTTCCGAATCAAATCCATCTCCGACTGTCAACTTCTTCAAAACGATCTTCAACGATTAGTATCATGGGGTGATTCTTTAGGCCTTGTTCTCAACATACCCAAATGCTCTGTTATGACCCTTTGTCGCTCCAATGCATCAATTACCTATCCTTACTCTGTTAAAAATACCGCTTTAAAAATTTCAAATAATTCTGTAAAGGACTTAGGTTTTACTTTTACACGCAATCTATGCCCAATTATGCATATCCAGATGATCTGTTACAAGGCTCTTAAGCTGCTAGGATTCATTAATCGAATCTCATCAGAATTTCTTCTACTCTCTCCTCTAAAAACTCTTTTTTGCTCTCTAGTACGTCCCATTCTCGAATATGGCTCTGTAATCTGGGATCAACCCACCGCTTCCGCCCGGAATATGATCGAAAGAGTTCAAAGAAAATTCCTCCGTCACACTGCCTATAAACTTAATGTCCTCCTCATGACTATATTCCAATCCAATGTCTTCTCTCCCTGGAAAGTCTCGCTGATCGTCGACATTCAGCTAACATATTATTTCTAACTATCCTACTTTCCTCTAAAATTGACAGCCCCGATTCTCTATCCCAAGTTTCCTTCAATGTCCCTTGCCGCCGCACACTTTCATCTGCCCCTTTTCATATTCCTTTCTCTTTCTCAAACTACTATCTGAACTCTCCAATCATCCGTCTCATGCGCATTGCCAATACTGACTCTTTTTTCACTCTTTAAAATAAGCTTAGTTTCTGTTAAGCATTCTATTTCTAATATTTTTATGATTTTCTATTTATAATTATTATGCATACATTCTATGCTTACTATTACTAATTATTATTTACTGTAACCAATGTACTCATTCCATATGTCACTGGGCCTTGGCCTGTATTGTATTATTAAAATAAAAAAATAAAAAATAAATATATATATATATACTTGTCTTTCATTATTTATTAATTATGTTATAAAAATAATCATATTATTATATTATGACACACAATAAACATTAATATAATTTAATTTAAGACAAATCCACAGTTTATTTACCCTGAATTAAATTTCATTTATTATAAAACATTTATAAAATTAAAGCGGGGTATTTTTATATAACCTTATTTTTTCATAGCTATAACTTCTAATATTTTTAAATAATGATTATTGTAATTGTATAAGTTTTTACCTATGTTTGTGTCACATTTGTTATCTTTACAGTGTGCTACATTACATTATGTACTATTTTATACTGTTAAAAAATATTTTTATTTATAATCATTACATATTTTATTATATCGTAACCTAAAATGTACTGGAAACAGCTGTTATGACTGGTAATATAAAAATAATAATTGGACTATATATAAAACATTTCAAAATACTTAAATTTCAAAACCTAAGAATTATACCTAGGTATTAGAATAGTATATATATAAACACATGTCTAAATATCTCTAACAAGTGTTGAAAATTCAAATATAACATACTACCTAGTACACGGTTGTGTTGACTCTGAATAAGTAAAAATTGCAATGTTCACCATTAAACGGGAAAGCAGCAGATAGATGATTTAACATACGACATTCTAAAATATTAATTTCCGGTCGTGTATTCAACATTGAACGATTACTTTGAGACGTGAGGTAGTGTATATTCAGAAAGTAACCTATATTCATATATATTTCTTGTATGTTCTGCTTTTATAGTTGTAAAAATGATATAAGACAAACATTATCATACTCACCAGTTTAATTTAACAATATATAGCTAATATAATGTATATAATTCACTAAACATTCATTAGCAATAAATGTTTGTTATATCCAACAAATATACTACCAAATTTTTAATAAAATTACTCGTATAATTAATTGACTAATATATTTATTTATTTATCTATAAAAAATTATTGATTAAAAAAAATGCAGTATATTATGATAATTCAGAGTGCGTTATACACTTTTTGGTGTAAAAACGAATAATTTTGACCTAATTGGCACAAATTATACACGGTATTAAAATTATGGTAGAATAATACACAAACATATGAATTATGATATAGATTAGGAATAATTTATATTTTTAATTAAATTTAAAAATAATATTCTTTATGAAGTCATCGTGAATTGCACATGAATTTAATCAAAGAATAAATCTGGAATACAATTAAATTTCTCTAACAAATTTGTATTATTCCTATATGAATAAATTCAAGTTATAAGTAATATTACTTTTAATTTGAATCTTTAAATTAAATTAAAATAGATTAAATTATAAGTTTGATGGCATGTTATTTGACGATAACAATAATTAATAAGTATCAATTGTTCTATTTATATGATAGTGATACAGAGATCAAGTTTTAGCATAGATATTAGCAAAGCTATATAATGTATTTAAATTGAGTAGTAAAACTACCAAAAGATCATATAATGACAAATGTTATTGAAAAATCAATTTTTTATTAACACGACAATTTAAGAAAATATTATGTAATAAAACAGTTTAAAAATGAATAACACTATTAATAACTAAAATATTGTAATACCTATAGATAAGAATTATAATTAATGTAAGTTTCATCAATTCCTTACGTATCTATGTTGTATACATTGATGAAAACTTTAAAGTTTATTCCTATAGTATAAACTGCAATCACTGTGCTCTATAAGAACATAATTAACTAATTAAAGTAATATTCTCATTATATCATTATTTTAATGAAAAAAAAAAGTTTAATTTTCGATCGAAATACTGACATGAATTTTGTATGGAAAAAAAAGAATATATATATTTTCAACTTAAAATTTAGGACATACTAATATTGGAATATACTTAGTATGAAAATTAAAGCCATTCTTTACTTTAAAAGAAATTATAAGATATAAAGCGTATAAAGTGAATACATAAGTACTAAATTTAAAATTTATACACATACAAAAAAAATTTACATTTAAGATTGAAAAATATAATAAAATAAATAATATAAACAATAAACATATAAAAACGAAACAATATTATGAGTAATACTTACATATTAACTTTATTATTATTAATAATGATTTTTAACCGAAAAATTCAATTGATAAATAATAATATATATATAAATATACTATACCATACTATATAAATGATTGTTTTTACCCCGAACATTTTAAATTTCGGTTTTACAGAAACGTATAAAAATATCACTCTATCTTAAAGTTCTTAGTAAATGGTTTTCATATAAATGTACACAAGTTATCTCACTATTGTGTAACGTACGTTGAACTGTTTAATCTTCTACTCCAGTTAAGGACTATATAAGATTTAAAATTTTTTTAAAAAACACTTTTGTCGTGCACAATCAATATTCCAATGTGGTTCATGTACCACAAAACTATATACATTAAAACATAGTAATAAAATTATACTATTTAAAACAAATTTGAAAATCTCTTAATAAATTGTTAATAAATAGACACATTCAATGTAAATAATTTAATATAAAACTTGTTTTGAATTTATAATGCATATACATATGTGTGTATATATATATATATATATATATTTGTATAAATTTTGTCTTTTGTCATTGTTGTTAATTTTTATGCATAAAGCTGAGAAACTCGTATGTAAATAATTTAAAACGTGTAATATTATTCCAAAGGTAATTTAAAATACAATATGTGATTACGTATACCTACGTGCATCAACCACATAAATATTTTACAACGCCCAATAATATTATGAAATTATTTTCTTCGGGTTATTTTTGATATTTTTGCAAGATATAATAATTGTAAATACTATAAACGTATTATTCTATATATATATATATATATATATATATATATATAAGTATATAATATGTATAGGTATGGGAATATGAATTTTCCAAAAATAAGTGAAATGAAGGGTTTTATCTCATAAACACTTTCTGAAATTCCCAATAATAATGTATTTGTTCTACCGCAAACTTCAATAATTTCAAAAACCATTGCACGTCGAAATATCTCATTTAAAATATAGGTAGTTACTTCTAAAGAAGCCATCAATTTTTCATATGTATAATTTGTTATACTAATACGTTTATTTATTTATAAATTATAATATTTTTATATTACTCTTTTCAGAAGTAATTCCATCGAATTATTTAAAGAACATAATTGTTATAAATATGCTATGTACATACACAGTAAAAATTATACCTAATTTATTAAACTATCGCTTTATTAAGAGAACGCCACACCAATGATTTTCAGTAGTAAAAACATGTCTACAGAAAAAACAACCTATATTCAAATTTATAGGAAACAATATTTTGAGAGAATATCTTAAGGATTTTTTAAAATTAAAAAATTAAACATAAAAAAAAAATTGAAAATATTGAGCAAAAATGTATAGTGATTTAAAAAAAAAAAAAAAATAGATTTTTGTACATTCGATATTATGTTATAGAATAATAGAAGAATAAAAACTTATGAAATCATATCCAAAATGCTGTTTTTTAAATATTCTTTAATATGTGCTTAAATCAATAATTATTTAAAAAGCTTTTTTGTTTGTTTTTCGTAAACCTTTTTTTGTATAAATGCCGTGGTTCGGACATGTACGAATACGGGACTATTTTTAAATTACTTTTAAAATATATATTAAATAGTTTTAAATAGTTTAATTCTCATTTGTATTGTAATTATTTATAAATTTCCTATACATAACCATTAAAAAATGGCCGTATTGACACATCTTAAATGAAATTTAAACGATCAGCAAATAGTGGCTTCTTACATATTTTATAAAAAAAACTAATACCAAAGATTAATGTCATATTAAAGTCGATGATTACTGAGAGTATATAACTCATGCATAAATATCATGTAGATACCAAAATTATAATATGAATAAGTAATCGTTGAACTACGATATAAACAAGTCTGCAGTGAATTATCATTATTTTTTGTTTTTAATTTTGTTTGTTTTCAAGTTCGGTATTAAATATTCTATTATTAAGTATTTCATATAAATGTTTGAAAAGTAAAAATAACGGTCGTAATTTAAAACTTTATTTTATTTTTTTCGTGGATTATGTCATGAATCACAGGGAAGAAAACAAAATGCCACAAATCATTTTTCAATCCGTAGGTGACAAAAAAACAAAAAAATAACCATTGCTTCTACCATCATTACTGCAGTCGCTCTCACAATGGCAATTTTTGTGTTTTCGAAAACGAACTTATATTTTTACTCTTCTTTCCCAGTTACATTCATCGTCTGTTTTCGAAATAATGGTTATATTAAATAGGTAATGGTTGAGAATAATTTCAAATTATTGAGTTGTAAAAACCAATTTTTTTATTATTTAAATGAAAATCATTGTATTTGATAAGAGAAACTAAACATTTTTGAGGACTTAGAAATATACATTTTAAATTTTTATTTCGAATCATTTAACATTCAATATCAATATTTCTAATCCATTATTTTTAAAGCAACGCAAGTATCCCATACTAACTGTCTAATTGACAATTCAGGATATTTTCGTATGGAATCCTTATTGCAGAATTGTAACTATTCTATTAAATTAAAATAAACTGACTTATTACCCAATTTATAAATCAGATCATTATGTAATAATAAAAAAAAAAATAAAATAAAAAAATGGGTACCTACGTTAGATGAGGTGTAAAATTATATATTATAAAAAGATTACATAAATAGAATGAAATAACTAATTTAGTTTAAATGAGAGAGTATTGTGATTTTTCACGAATTATATATAACTTATTCATGTAATACATATCATCTTAATCTCATATAAAGTTTTTAGTTAAACGCATATTATATGAAAAAATATTCCTGACCTACATCATCCATAGATTTATATACACTTACTTAATCGTCGTCAATCCATATTAGATTTTTGCTGTAGACGTATTTAGAAATTGTTCAAGGGGGATAAAATAATTAACTATAAGGAGACCCGTGGGGAGCAAGTCCCCAACACTCCCCATCCATTATTAAATTATAACGGTATGTTTTAAAATTCCGATATACTCTAACTCAAGTGAATAATTAGTTTTTTTAACATTATTATTTTTATGAATATAATATATATTATATTATAATATAATATATATATTTATTTTTATTCGATGACATTTTATACAAAGCTAAATGCCACTTATTATTTAAAATAATCATTGAATACCATTCAGTCATAATATTATGCATTTTATCGGATAATGAAACACACATATATTTCTATAAACTTAGAAACTCCTGATAATAGTAAATATTTTATAGAATTTATTATCACACTCCCTATTTGGCTTATTTATTTCCATTTTACTATATATTTCCATAAGAAAAAAAATAAGAAAAAGCACAAGTCCAATGTAGCATTTATCCGTCAAATTCCCTCTGTAAATACGTTATTTAAATTAGACAGGCGTGTATTAATGTGAGTTATATGCTCATCACTAATTAATACCAAATTATATTTATCAATTAAAGCTTTTTGGTAACTGGTGATGTAAGGATATCAATTATGAGGTTTACATAAAATAAAACAATTTATTTATAACAAATAAAATTCAGTACGATCATTACCAACATAAAACGGGGTTTAATATAAAATAAGAGATAAATATTATAAACTGGTTTTGGCAAGATGTCCATGAGATCCTTGTCAGAAGTCCATTTCATTACTTAAAAATGTATGTGAGAAAAGTACCTAGTATGAAAAAACATCCGTGTTGTGTAGGGTGACCAATTACTTTACGCCCAGTTTTTGGGGATTGTCTTGTTTTTGAGAATTTCGTCCCGTTGTCCTGACAAACATCAGGCAGGACGCTTTCTGTCTTGCTTTTGGAAGTGAGGTACTATTTTTATCCAGTGATTTGCATACTTATTTTAAATGTATATAGAATTTTGCTCAAATTTTCCATATTTTACAACCGATTTATCAAGATTTTGGTAGAAAATTGTTTCAACATTAAAATAAATTTGATAATTAGTTCTAGGCGTAGAATGATAGTTTAATTAGATCTATATTTATCATATATATATATAATATATATACAACAATGATGGTCATCTGCGTTTTATATTAAAACTAGCTTAAGTGCAACACCAACCGGGTACTACTCCTTGTAAGTTCATTTCATTTTATGTGTGTCTATTTATAAGTTCAACAACTTTTGATTAAGGAACCTTGAATTTGAAACTCTGAGTGTAATATTTTATAAGTTTAAATTTTATTGAGTATAGCACCTCATTAGTAGAATTACTTTTGAGTGCGATTCGTATACCTCGGTTTATGTATTTCATCGGAAATAATATTATTAATTAATAATATTTAAAAAAAATAATTGTTCACTACTAAAATATGTACTTTGGACTTTTCGTTCTTGAATTTTTATGTAACCATGGTTGTCAGGTCGATATATTCAATAGTTTGATTAATCATCATATATATGATAAAAGTTAACAGAAAATATAAATTCATTACTATGAGATATAAGATCTATAGTTTGTAGGTACTATATTCGTATAGATATAGTACCTAGATCCTCTGTGAATCAGTGGGTCTTAAATACTTAAATACGAACTCATCACAAGGTATTATATAACGCAAAATTTAATTAAATAAAATAGACAGTAGGTAAAAAATTGCATTAAAAAAAAAAAACAAAAAAAATTACAAAAAATATTAAAATAATAAAATTAATAACAATAAGAAAATATATTACGATTTCAGATATTGGATAAAAATAATCGCAAAAAATAAATTGGAAAAATAGGATTCGAATGGCCTACCCGTGTCGAAAGTTCTTTCCATTAAGCTACAGAATCGATGATAAAGTTGTCGACATTTACCGTATTAGAACTATTAAGATAACGGACGACACCGTTACACATATCACCAGATAATATATACACATTACACATATTCGGAATGAACGTCTCGGTCGGTTGGGGACGATCGGTAAACAAAGAAACATTCATTGGGGGGTTAAAATGTCCTGGAAACGCAAATTCGAAATCAGCGGAGTCGAAAAAAGCCTACAAACCTGATTTTGGAAGTTCGGGCCGATAATATGACGATGCGAGAGAACGGTTAGTGATAACGGAAATTGGTGAACTGGGAATCGCATTTTTTCTTTCTGGCGTCGAAAGCTCGGAGAAAATGTGAAAACACAGAGAAACGAAAGGTGTAAAAATCTCAATACGACCGGAGAATAGTTTGAAAACGGTAACGGTAAAGGAATAGGTGTCGACCGTTGTCAAATACAGATCGGGGAATTAAATAATAAATAGTACTGTTTTTTTTTTCATGGAAAAAACGGTTTTGGGAGTTAGAGTTTTCTATATACATATATATATATTATTATTATTATATATGTATACGACAAATATAGACGTAATTAAACGAGTATTCCGCGCTTAGGACTGATCATCGAATGTGTTTTTCAAAATAATTTTCTACCGAAATGTTCACAAATCGGTTTGAAAATATAGTAAATAATTAACGTATAAAATAATATTTACATATTATAACAGACATCATAATCATAATATTATGGTATGTTGATTTATCGCGCTGCGTTTCGGCGGCGACTCGAATCGGTGCGTCGGACGTGTAAAAGCCAAATTCGATATTTGAATTTTACGAAACCCGTTGTACGTTGAATGTTTAATATGGATTTTTTTCTCTTTTTATATGTTCGTTTCCCATTGAAATCCATACGGTCGGACACAACGGATTTACCGGTACGTACGTCGATTTCCTCCCGGACGAACGATGACACGTGACGCGTAAAAATGCACGCGGTTTGGCGCGTGTATCCGTACACCGTGTGTCGCGCATACCGTATTGCATTTTCGTCCGGCGTTTTCCACTCGAACGGTCTATCGGCGACCGTCACGTCCGCGGCGATCTGGCCGCGGCGGGCCGTTCGTCCGGGCGGTTCGGAGTGGCGTGTCCGGCGACGCGAACATGTCGTTTCGACGGAAATCCAGACGCCGCGCCGGCCAGTGGGGCCGTCGTTCGGACGGGGAACGGCCGATCGGCAAGCCGGTCACGTACGCCGGGATCGACAAAGTTATATTCTGCCCGCCTCGACCCGCGGTCGGTTCGGCGTTTGATTACGGGCAAAAGAACGAACGACAATCACGCAGATTATACGAACACGCGTAGATCACTCGGCCCGAAAACGACAGTCGTCTTCTGATAGGCCCAGCTGTTATCAGTGCATAGTTACACGCGACTACGTAAGGGGTTCGCAACAAAAAACAGCACTTGTCCAAAAATCTATAAAATTAGTTAGCAGTATATATGTCGTACGTGTTCAGTGGTGCCCGCAAGGCCATAATATGAAATCACTTCACTGCCGAATGCCACGTCATGTCGCCTTTAAAACACGTGGAAATATACGATGGTTGTACAAAAACACTAGTCCAGAAAAGATTTCGAAAAAAAAAAAAAAAAAAAAAAAAAGATATTTTTACAGACACGTTTAGT
>JAIPRL010004678.1:0-36351 GCA_025469235.1 Pemphigus obesinymphae | reverse complement strand
GGGAAATTAAAATTTTTTTAGAAAATTTATTAGAATTCATTAGAAATTTAATTATTTAGTTTTTTGGGCCTCCTGAATAATTTCAAAAAATGGAGATACCGGGTTCTTGCACTGGACCCTTCAGTTTTTCTTCCACCCACGCCCTTTTCACCTTATCGCATATCTTTTCCGAGTGTTTCAATTTGCAGGGGGGGGGGGACGATGAAAGCGCAGTTCATTTAATTAATAGATCTACGATTGAAAGTAGAATCTAGTGCACATTCATTCCATGCTATTTCAGGATTAAAAATCAAAGTTAAAAATACGCAAAAACGAAAATGGTTATGTTCCTATAAGCCCATTCACTTAGTGTACCACAAGAATCCCATGTCCCAAATCATAAATTTGCTATGTCCACACAATGAAGGCTTTTATGGTAATTTAGAACACGCCTGTCGATACAATGTAAACATATATACAACGTGCTATATATGTGCACACAATAAAAACCGGTTGCAAAACTTATTTTACGATTTCCCAAAATGTATAAAAATGGACATAAATGGGACTAACTATGTTGTTAGGTATCAATATACTGTATAAGAGAGTATGGGTGCATTTGCAAAATATTCCAACGACGAGCAGTGTACGCGTTCGTACCTCCCCGGCAATCGCGAGGCCTGTACTCGAGGAGATAATCTGTACATTATCCTTTATCGGGGGGATGCAGGAATAACAGAAGCCCGAGAGCCTGTGATAGGAGTGAAAGAGAGAAAGAAAGCAATCCGGGGTTCCGGAGAGAAATAGATAATATGAACAGAGATAGGGTGAGGGAGAATTGAGAGGGGGCGAAGAAAGTAGAGAGTTTTATATTTTTTTTCGAAACACGATAAGTCGGCTTTTCTCCAGCTCTTATCGTATCGTCATTGCTGCCGCCTTTAAATATTTAAAACATTTTAAAAGTGCTCGCGAAATGCATTACACGCCCGACTTGTGCAGCGAAATTTGCATTTCCCTTATATTTGCGTGGCGGTTTTTCAAAAACTCTGATTTCTGTCCTTTAAACTTTTTATACATTTATTTTGTTATTTAAATATTTATGTAGTTAAACCCAGAGTTCTACGATGGTTGTTTAATTATTAAACTGTCGATATTATATTATTTTTATGTGAGCCTGTGGGGCGAGTGTATTGCAGTGGTGTATAAATTGATGAAATTAGAATAATCACATTTTAAATCCGTCTGTTTCTTGAAGTACACAATATCTATTTATAATAGCTCATGTTTAAAAAACAGAATTTCACTATTTATTGGGATCAAAACTGCCATTCAAATTTTCATATTGTTCAGGACAGCGATTCTATACGAATTACGTCATTTCAGTATTATCATTTTATAATCAATTATATATAATGGATTCGGAAGTCAGACTGGTCTACGATGGTGGAGGTGAAGACTATGCTGAAAGTTTCAAAGGATAAAATGCTAAACACTGTGTAATAAAATGTTATATTTTTGTCAATCTAAACAAAGGATTCGAACAGTCGATTTTGAACTAATTTTAGGCATCCCATTTTTACTTGTCAATTACCATTTCTTTGCCAATAAAAAAAAAAAAAAAACAAGAACCTGTAACAAATGAAATCCGTTTACACCTTTATTTTGAACGTTAAAAATATATTATTGGAAACATTTTTTTTAAACAAAACTTGGTTTTTAATATTTTACCACACTGACTCTTAGGCTAATAATATATGTTTTTAGACTTGATTTATATCGATATTTAACTCTCCTATATGGGTAACTATTTTAACATTAAGTAAAATAAAAATATAGTTACTATATAGTAATTTTTCATTAATAATTTCCGATACTTTTAGTTTAAATAAACTGTAAGGTACCTAATACATTTTGTTTTATATGCAAATTTTACAACAGCTTTATTTACGAGTTTATTATAATCTCGGATAAAATTAATAGTCTTCTAAACTATTTTTCATTATAGTTTATAATATAATCTCTAGGGTTTTCTTTCCCTTAAAATTAAAAACACTATACCCACTCTCATATTTTCGATACGATGGGCTTTTTGTAAAATCAACAGTCAAAGCGACTACTTATCAAAGAAAACAGCTAATTTTTTTTTATAAATTCGTATTTTATTAGTGTATTTGGGAACAACGTTCAAGTTATTTTACTATCAAACGATTCATGATTTAATCCCTTGATGTAATTTTCTATGTATAAAATTTGATTATTAAACGATTTTTAAATAAATTACAATAATTTCGCTTAACTATAAAAAAAAAAAAAAAATGGAAGAGATTATTATTTATACAATACACGTGCCACGATAAAAAATACTATCGCGAAAATTGAGCGTTTGCCAAAATAGATTTTCCGTAGAACCCTCCATCGATATATCATGTTTATTTAGCCACAAGATTTTTCATAAACGGTCCTTATTCCTTATTCCATCGAATTTGTCCTGTGTGTTCTCCCGTTCTGTTTCATTTTTTTCTCACTAACGATATTATTAAAATTGAGGCCATCGTGTTTGCCCACCGAACTATTGATAAAGAATGACATACTAATAATAAAGTTGACCTAAAATTATACATATCATCCTTATACAAATACAGTAAAGTATGAAGTACCTATACAATTTGAAAGTTTTTATGAATATATTTTAAAACTTAGCGTTTAAATCGACTTATATATTTGATTACTAAAAAAAAAATAACAATTTTGAAAATGGAGTATTTTATACATACATTATTCAACAAACGTGTCGACATAGGTTCTGTGCGGAATTTTAATATTTTAATCCCGTCATTTCTTAGATTTTTTAAAAAATATTTCAATGTACCTGTACAATTCAGCTTTGGGTAATACCTTTCTATAATAATAGTGTAATTTTTATCCGAAATTAATATTTACTTTATCGGGAATTGATCGGGTATTTTTTTGTAAATAGTTTCGGTATTATTTCGTAAATTTCAATATTATAGATATTTTGTGTGTTTTGAATTCCGTATACATATTTGTATCTTTATCGTTCATACCTATATTATGTAGTTAAAATACAATATTAATGCAGGCTAAATTTGCGTTGGGATGCGATTTTTAATCTTTAGTGACGACGAAATCGCGCAGTTTTCCTGCGCGCAATATTGATCGTTCGCGTGTATAATTAGACGTGAATACGACAAGCGGCGATAATACAACGACTTTTTGGAGGGAAAATTACTTACAAAAAAATTAATGAAATAATTATATTCATATTATACCCCTAATATGATGTTTAATATCTATACTATAGGAAAACGACCTTTTAGGGTTGAAAAAATTAAAATTAAAATATAAATAAAAAGGTTTTGGTATTTATAAATCTCACCCAGTATGTCCTATATACATATATATATATATATGCTCTTTTTTGTTGACATATTATTATACGAGTGAGCTTGGCTCTGCGATTTATATTATATATACGTATACGGAACGACTACGGCGGCGGCTTACAGGGTGAAATTGTAATATACAAATAAATAATGGTGCCTGCAAAATGGTACATGATAAATCTTATACTAAATATATTGCCATGTTATAAATGTTTGCATTTACATTTTTGACGTAAAATGCTTTTTCCCTCAAACCTACATCTGCACGGAAGAACGAACGAATTTATTACAAAATTTACTTAAAATATCAAGTACAATTTCGTAAATTCTTATTTAAATATACCTATTGTACGCTCGGTAATAATACTTACACGATTCATAGTTCCTACTTTTGTTTTAAAATAATATTATCGTATTTGCGATTTAATACTCTGTTGTGGATACTATTATGTGTAGGTATAGACAAAAAAAAAAAAAACAAAAACACATATAAAACTACTACAAACCTTCATATAAAAATCTAAGATTAAATTTTAAAAACTGATTGAAAATTCTCGTCGAATATGTTTTCTGTAATGGTAGGCTTACCCGACAAAACTTTTTTTTAATTATATGTAAGTAAAAATGTAAAGACAATCACGGTTAATAGAAACTATATGTTTAATGATAAATTAAAATATAGCACAAATAATTTTGAATATAATCTATAAAAGAAAACAATCTGTTCTGGAAAGATAATAAACATTCAAACACAAATTTCACAACTTTATCTAAATTATCCATCTGTGCACTAGAGTTACGTCACTCGTGTGACCAGACCATATTTGCAATCTGCAGAGGTTCAAAAATATTAATTGAACCATCTATGATACATACAATGTGCGACTTATATATTATCATGGATATCATTGGGTCATCAGTACTTTGTCTGGATTTTTTTCTTAGAGATAACTTCAAAAAATGTTTGAATGCAACACACTTGTACTTCAACAATTATAATAACTTCTACAAATTTAAAAATGTAACGATTGCCAAGGACACAGATGACCTTTTTTTATTTTGTTATCGACTATGGCGAACCATTTATTTCTACCCAGATCGATCAGAATGTCACACTGTCCACCCGCTTGCTATATAAACATTGATAATCTTTTTGAAATTCCGTTTCACTATACGGCCACACTGTTGTCATATCACATTACGAATACCGACGGTCTCTTGTGGAGTACAGTACAGCTAATATCATAAAACATTATAGAAATATCACTTGTGGTGATAACAGTTTGTTTACAAAAACTGAGGACCGGCCTTGATGTTAGTAACGTTAATTCCGCTATATATGCTATATAATCTTCATTCATCTTCAAATCTTTGATTACAGTGATTACAGTACAATATCTGTTATCAAAATTTCTCAACAGCTGTTATTTTCAACATCCAAGGTCATCCATTTACTTTACACAGAAACATAGACAGTGACATAGCTCTGCTAATATATTTACCAGTGTTTTTCTTATTAATATTTTCGCTGAACGGTTAATGCTATACCACATATTAAATAAAACTAGATTGTGCACTCGGGCTTAGAATAATAGAATCGTGAATAAGATGCTGTGATTGGATACCCATTAAGTGGCGTATCCAGTTACAACAATTCGATTTTTTGTACGCTTCATTTACAATATCTTTACTACACTGACCGATTTAATCTATAAATCTTGAATGTTATTTACTGTTCATCAATGATAATAAATAATATTAGGAATTAAATCATTAGATTTATTTATATCAATTAGAAAAAAAAATACTTTGAGATTCTAACATGTGGTAACACTAATTTGGGATGATCGATAGTAACAACTATCGAATTCAATTTTTTTCAATAAACATTGAATGAACAATCTGGTTTCATTTAATCTGTGACTATACCCTATATCACGGTTATATAGATAGGTTCGGCAACTCCTATTACAATTACATGAATCAATGTGTATACTAACAATATAATTATAGTAATAATAATAATAATCTATGATGATTATATATTATTTGTATATAGATACAGGGTATATACAGGTATGGGCAGTACTTAAAACACGTATTTGAAATACATTTTGTATTTTGAGTTTTTTATTTCAAATATCTACGTTCCATCCGAGTATTTTGTGTTTCGTATTTAAAATACAAAATACATTTTTTTAATGAAAAAAATTCACTTAATTAAACAATATTGCCAAAAATTTTTTTACCAAATCATGTTGTTTTATTTTTAAATAATTTGTAAATGTAGAAAAAACAAATAGAAAAATGTAACAAGATGAATCACATCACATTCTCCACCACTTTTTCGATATTCCTCCCTCCTCTTTCCATCAACGTAAATTTCCTTTAGTAATCTTACTGCTTCTGTCTCTTTTCTCTTTAATACATGCCCGAGCCATCTTAATCTATTCCCTCTCATTTTAGAACTATCGAAGCTACTCCTATATTAACTCATATATACTCTTTCTATATTTTATCCTAAGTTCTAGTTATTCCTCTCATTCATCTTAACATTTTCATCTCCGCTACATTCATTCTCTATTCTATCTTCCTATCTCAATGTTACAAACATTTGTTCCATACATTATTGGAGGTCTTAACGCTATCGTATAAATTTAACTTTTAATCTATTAAGGATTCTTTTGTCACAAAAAATACCTAAAGCTTCTCTCCACTTCATCTATCCACACTTCATTTTATGTTTCATATCCTCTCCGAAGCTTCATATTTTTGTACATAGCACCCTAAAATACTTGAAGCTCCAACCTCTTCCATTACATCTCTATTCAACTTTATTTCTTGTCTTTCCCTATTATATTAGTAACAATATAAATTATTATTCGTAAAAAATCATAATATGTTTTTTCATATGTATTTCATATTTCAGAAAAGTATTTATAATACGTATTTTGAATTTTATATTTCAAATATTCGATAAGAATATATTTTTTAGTTTGTATTTCAAATAAATTAAGTGATGTATTTTGCTCATCCCTGGTTATATATTTTAATGCAAGAACGCGCAAGGTAATCATTATCGTACACGACATGATCTCGAGTTGCTAAACCGATCTCTATAACCATGTGCATTAGTATAATATCACACTATACGCTAAAAGGTCTAGTTTGATTCCCTTTTTACACCTGGTAGCTTCTATGTATAGAACATTTTAAGCATTTTTAAGAAATGAATAAATAACAATATTGAAAAATTTAAGTAATATACGTAAATATTAGCACATTTTATTGTTTTACCTAATTTGGTTTTGTACCCAATCACATTATTTGTTTACGCAAAACAGATAAAATTACATTAAAATAATTTTGAGGTTATAATACGCTATAATATGTTGTTATAAAACAATAAAATATTTCAGAGATAACATTAACAGGGATATCCAAATTGTTGAAGGTAAAATGTGATTGTTTTGTGTTTTCTAAATCACTGTAGATTTTTTTAAACGACGATTTATATCGGTCTGCAATTATTATTGAGCTATAAATACGTAAATATGACAAATGATTTAAATGTATAATTTAAGTTTATATCCGAATTTTAAATTCGGTAAAAATAATACATGATATCGCATAAAATATGCTAACCGTGAAATTATTCGTATTATTTTATGGGATCGTATATATTATCGTTTTGTCTGGAAAAATATAGAAAAACATTTCGAATTAAATTATTCAAAGTGAAATCGTTTCTTATGTACCACTTGCGGTACATTAATGACATCATTACAAACTATAACAATTATTGCCATAATGTTCCATCTCGAGTAGGTATGTATTAAATAACTTAATCCCTGAGGTAATAATATACAGTGTTTATATAATATATAATATCCGCATAGATTATATTTTGTCCAAAGCAGTACTCTATATATTCACGATATGCAGGCATTTAAACGGATTACGCGAAAAAATCATTCTTTTTTACCAACTATACGACCCGCGTAGTGTCTATATATTTTCCATGTCCCAGTATTTTATTTAATTGTTGAGTATGTAGGTAAATATTTAATATGCATTATTTTACGGAATTTTTAATTTTTAGAAGTCACATTTTAAAATATCAGCCATTAACATGATTTAGACATTTAGTAATAATATTAATAATAATAATTTAATGTTAATAAAAAGAAGACAATTTTTTTATTTTAATTTACCTGTACATTTTTAACCCTTTCACCGCTATGGACGTCCCCGCGTCCATTCACTTTTAAAATCAACAAAAATAGTTATTAACAATGCACATCCCATAGTATATTTATAGCCGGATAAGATGAAACAAAAAAAAAAAAAAAACAAATATAAATAAAAATCGGACCAATATCAACAAAAAATGTAAGTATAATCACAAGTAAAATGTATATATTAATGCTGCGTAAATTAATAACTCTATAAAACCTAAACGTTAATGTTCAGAAAAAAAAAAAAACTTTATAGTGTACGTATATATATTCATATTCATATTCTGTTCTTTTTTGGTTTTTTTTTTTATGCTTAAAATTAAACAAGAATAATTTTTTTTTTAATCATTTATACGCATTTTCGTAATCCACGGAAACGAAATACCCACAAATAATTACGTATTTAGTACCTATATTACGATAATGGAAATGGGTAGACATCTCGGCTTAAAAAATGCGTTTCAAAAAAAAAAAAAATTTGGAAATTCACTGCCGCAAAATCATAAAAATACATACATACCGTCAACGAAGTGATACTAACAGGAAAAAAAAAAAAAAAAAAAAAAAAAAAGTAAAATAAAAATAACGTCAAGCGGAATAATAATAATAATAATAATAATAATAATAATAATAATAATAATAATAATAATAATACGAATGTATATAAAACGGGTCGTGTTTTTTTCGGCATCACTAAGTAATTTTTTATTATTTCAAAATGGCGAAATCGTATATTTTAAAACGTCTATTCTTATCACTGTATACAATATAAAACATCGGCTCTTCCCGAGGATCAGGCACGCGTGTATATATACGCAATATCATAAGGACTCCGCACGCCGCACGCAGCTTACAGTCCTCGTATTCTGCTCGGCGGCCAGCAGAAAGTTCTCTTATTTTTTATTATTATTATTATTATTATTATTATTATTATTATTATTATTATTATTATTACAAAGCCTCGTGTTTACGCGGTAAGGAAGGCAAAAAAAATACCAACCATAATCCAACCAACCAGAGCTTATATACGGTAACGCGTAATAAATATAACAATGTATTGTTCGAAATTTATGTGTTTTTCAACGAGGCGGTAAAGTTCGAAAAACACTATACCTACTACACTGTTGCGGTGCAACACGCCGACGTCATCTCCACAGGTCTTACACGTTTTAAGACGTTTTAATGCGTATGGATATGCGTGTGTATACCCACTCGATCCGATGCACAAACCGCAAAATATGATAACTAACCGTATTTATGCGACAAATGCATACGATTTCGGAACATTTTTGTTATTTGTTCGAAATATTACAAATTATATTAAATTACACATGCTTACAGTACCCAAGTCCGATATTATACGTAGTATACGCACGCCAACAATACGTTTTGACATTTCTCCGATATTCGTCAACGCCATACTACACTACGTAGTGTTTTAACGATATTATATTATCGTATTATTTTAAAATATTTGTCGAACGATTATACCAGCGCATAATTACGACAATGCATATACGTATTTCCACAAAACAATATTTGCAAGTATTCGCGTATTGAATAGGTACTTGTAGTGTTGCATAGTATAATGTAACGGACGTTACTCGTTACTGTAACGTAGGTACTTTTTCGAGTGACGTTATAGTAACTCGGTTATTTCATTTTTGTGGTAACGTAAGAGAGTAACTGCGTCAGTTATTTGTAAGTGACTTTGTAAAATAACGCGTTATATATTTATAAATAAATCTGCGAAGAGTAGATATTTTGACGATTCTATGATTTTATATAATAAATTGGAGTAGGCGTGATATTGAATTTTACAATATTCGACTGACGACTATCAGAAAAAAATAAAGATATTTTTGACATTTTATTTTATTATTTTCATTTTTACACACCTATTTAAAAATGTTGAATGTAACGTCATTGTTACATTATAGTAATATAGTTACATTTTAATGTTGTAACTAGTAACGTACCTAATTACTTAGTTACTTTTTAAAAGTAACTTACCCAACACTGAATACTTCTTCATCATTTGAACCGAATAAAGAGTGTTTTGGAAGTGATTTTATCACACGAAAAATTTAATAAACACTTATCGGAACTATAATATATGTACATATATTAAACACATAATTATATACTTATCTTACATAAACAAATATTATACTGATTAAAATGTGAATTTTGGAAAAATAAAAATCATTAGAAAACCACTTACCCTCTCGTTCCGCTCAGCATATAAAAAGTACTTACACACTTTTCGATTTATTCAATATAAATGACTAAAATTGAAAATCAAGGATTTTGGCACCATTAGTAGAGTTAATACATTTAACCCCACAACGAGTTGTACACAAATAAGCTACATGATAGACGAAAGTACGCTTATACGGGTAAATCTGTTAAATCATAATCCTACCCAAATGCTTGGAATTGCAGTTTACAGTTTACAGTTTACAGGGAGCGGGGAATGAGTAATTCGATTTCATGCCTCATGTTATATTAGCAAATACGTTGATAGGTACTCTAAAAAAAAAATTAAATTTCATAGTTTATCTAAATAATATTCAAAATATAATTATTATTATTTTGTGGGCGAAAAATATTTTCTTTTTTTTATATCTGTGTATAATTTTCAAAGATATAGAGGGGTTTGATGAAGAGTATTAGGTTATAAGACTAAGTGTTGGAAAAAATAAATATAGTTAGTATAGTTGATAGTTCTATATGTAAATAATTACAATCTACTGAAAATTAAAAAAAACAAAATCATAAATATTGTACAACACGGGTTCGAAATATCGATTTTGGTTATTTCTGAAACTAATAGTCTTTGTAGGCAAATATATATTACTGCAATACTTACTATTAATGTTGTTGTGATAGAAATGTTAACAAATTTTAATCATACTTGGCATATTTATAAAAATAATTATATTCAACCCAATATCCTTGGAATTGTTTTGCGAATTGATTCGAATTGTATTCATATCATCTAGAAATCTGAAAATTATGAAAAAAATTAAAATGAAATCACATACCTATATACCTATATCAAATCGAAGATACTCCATACATAATATATTATATTATATAGAATATGACATTGAATGAAAGGGTGCAAAACGTTTAGTGATTTTATTGAAACAATCGTCCGGACTACAAGAGCGATTTTAATAACGTTTTAATTTTCTGTGTTTTTGTTTCGTTTTGTTTTTTTTTTTTGCGGTTACGAACACGTCGAAATCATCTACATAATATTTGGTTTGACATTCAGAAATCCAAATAAAATGTAACTTTTAAACGCGTTTAACTTTCAGCCGGTGAGAATATCGTCGTAGATATCGCTACCTATACGATAATAATTACGACGCGTACGATAGGAGTACGAGGATACGTTGATGAATGGGAAATTTTCGGTTGGCTGACGATAAGTCTCATCGCGTGAGCAAGGGGTGCGTTATATAGTTTGTGGGATACAAAAGAACTGTTTTCGAAATTGCTAGGGGTTGCCGGGTAAAATGATAAAGCTCGCTGTGCGGCCTGTTTTACATGGTTCACCGAGTCCGCCGCGACAACAACATAATATAAACGTACTATAATATAGCAAAAACGAAGACTAGAAGGGCTGCGTATAGAATAGGCGTCAAAAACACACACACGAGTACACTTATACAGTATAAAACCACACACACACACACACATAAATAAGTACATAAGTTGTATAGGCACAACAAATTCACTCGCAGCTACAACGCACATACATATCGCATTGAAGTGTAGAGAAGAACAAGTAGTTAAGACTACGGATGTGGCCGGTATGCCAAAGGGGACGACGGTTAGGGGGTGAGACAAAAGACACCCTTGGAGAATAATAATTAGTGGTGGAGGTGGTGACTGGTAGGTGTTCCTCGGCCGGCAAACGAGACGCGAGTGCGACTGCAGCGTAGACGACTGTGTGAAAAGAATATAATATTATACGAGTAGTTTTCCCGGGATTAAAGTGAGTAGGTACACAGAATATAGTTAGGTACGTTTTCAATAAAATGAAATTTCGAAATTGTAATACGGTGTTAATTGATAAATACCTATAGATATTATAAAGCACCGAATTGAAAAAAAAGTCCTCATGACGATTTGCATTTATTATTTTTTTTTTATTAAATCGATACTATTTTCGACCTTTTTAATTTTAGTTTATACAACTGAAAACCTCCCTTAACGGACACCTTTAAGTAGCGGACACCTCCAAATAGCGGACGTTTTTTCGGGGACGGGGACATTTTCACTATTTATGTATAGGAAAACATCTAAATACAGGACACTCTAAATAACCGACACTTTTATGACATTGCT
Organism: Pemphigus obesinymphae; assembly: GCA_025469235.1. NCBI lineage: Eukaryota > Metazoa > Arthropoda > Insecta > Hemiptera > Aphididae > Pemphigus > Pemphigus obesinymphae. The sequence goes on along the minus strand of JAIPRL010004678.1, from coordinate 24,368 downwards.
ATTAATGATTTTTATCATTTTGGATGCGATTTACCGGGTATCTTCATCTACAAAAAACATTCAACCCGAAACAGTGAAGAAATGCTTTTTGCGGTCTGGCTTTAGGCACCGTGATAACAACGTTACAGACGTTGATGATCTACTTACACCAATAGAAGAACCGGGCAATCTTATTAAGGCGATTGACAACAAAATTACGGAAAATGACTACATAACACTAGACGATATTGCGTAGAGACTTACGACACCGATATCGAAAATCCATCTGATAGTACGAGCATGTCTACACAAAACGAAGAAGAAAGTGCCGAAGAAAATTATGGGACCGAAGATCAAGAAATTCCACAAATAAGAAGTCTACGAGAGTCATTGCTAGCAGTAAAAGGCATACGTAAATATATTTCTTCTATCGAGGTACAGAATAGTTCATTGTTCTCAAACACAGTCCAACTAGAAAATGCATTAACATACGAAACAACTACGCCTGCAATTAGTAAACAAACTAAAGTAACAGATTTTTTACAGAAATGTTAGTTTTTATTTTTTTAAGATGTATTTAATTAATGTAAAAATAATATAAAATAAAATTATTGAATTTATTTATTTATTAAAAAAAATGTTTCCCTCTAAATAGCGGATAAAATTTCGGCGACCGAGAGTGTCCGCTATTCAGAGGTTTCACTGTATTTTAAATCCATAACTATATAATACCGACCTGCTCATTATTTTACTTTTGAATTTTCGTCCATATATCTACGTTTTCCGACAAAAATACCGCTTGGAACATTTATCTTCGATCATCTCCCCCACCCCCCCCTCCCAATTCGTCATATCGATTTTTGATTAAAGTACGATTATATATAAGTTTGTAAAGTTCTATATTGTCCTCGGCGCGCAAGTCCTGAGGATAATAGTCATATTATTATACGTGTCTATATACAGTGTGAAATATACGCGAGAGAAACGGGCCGACGAAAAACGATGATTAATATAATCGGGACCGGACGGCCGGCGATGCTATAAACGCGTTTCCGGGTCGTCGGTGTCATAATATCGTACTGTATATATATATACATATATATATATATATATATATATATATACACATACACACGCCTACACCTGTATATTCCAACGGCGATGGGATGATCTCGTCACCCGAATACGTGAGAAGAATTCGCGAAAAACGTTCAGTTTTATCCGGCGCGTTATTATTATCATTTTTAATCAGCATCTCCTCCGACACGTATATATATTATATATATATATATAGATGGCGCCCGGGTAGGAGAAAATGACGATTCCGGATGTGTGTGTGGGGGAGGTTCGCACGCGCCCCCGTCCCAGAAATATTTTAATATCCGAGCTTTGATCCCCGTCAGGTGGATTTTCGGTATGGAATTTTTCACCGGATAAAAATGTTAATGAGAGACAATATGAGGACCGTATATATTATTGACGAAAGTCTTTTATCGGTATATTATATACAGGACGACCGCAATCGTGGTATACTATATATGTGTACGTCGTCCACAGCAAAAGTCACGTACACGAACGCACAAAGGCTCATTCCTCGATGTATATAGAGGTAGGTTCGTGAAATGCATGCGAAAAAACGGTCTTTGTACGTCGCCGACTTCATTATATCCTTATTATTTATTTACACTATTATTTACGTTTTTTGACCGAAAGTTTCCGGACGTGTTTTCCGTGCGTCGTGTCATGCGCGCGTCCTGCAGGTGCAGTAGGTACACGCGCGTCATATGACCCGTTTGTAAATTGGAAAACCAACTAAATTGCAGTATACACGTGAGTTCGCGCGGTGTCATTTTTAGTGGACAGAATACTGTATCGAATCCAAAATCACTTGTTTCCGTATTTTGACGTTGATTAGGAATTGGGTTTTCGATGCGTTTTTACCATACGTATATATGAATCGATTACGGTTTAAAGCAAAACTGCTAAACTGTAGGTTAGGTATATTATTAAATATAAATAAGGTACGAATAAAAATTTCCAAATGATGTGTAAATTAAACAATTTAAAATATTGAAATATCAATTTTGAAAATCCGTTTCGTTTAAGTTTCTAGTTTCTACTAACAACCTTTATATTTAATTTAATTATGAGCATTTTATTTTATTGACTAACAAGCCTACAAGTCTATTTACAACAATATATAAATAAGAACTGAACATTTTTAAGAGACCGCTAATTATTAGCCGTGAGCTTATTACACTGTAGAGACTTGCGGACAGTCATCGCAGAAATCCAGACGGAGATTAATTCATGCGCGAACCTAGAAATAAATATGTGACTCGGTTCAATGCTCGGGATATAACAATATAATGTACTCAACATTTTCTTTGACATTATATCTACCCAATTAATAATTAATAACTATTTAACTACCGTCTATAATGACAACTGAAAACAATTAATTCGAAAATCTTATAAGCAAAATTCAAGATAGAATGTATTCAGAGGATGTTTCATAAATTAAAATTATATTTTCACCGCTATTATCGTTATCATTGACTATTGTTACATATAAAATACATTAAGACTTTAGTTGATTATATTTTGATAAACAGAAAAGTTTAAAGTTAAAACATCAAGAACCTCTGGGTCCTTTGTGAACTTTGCGAACAATTGATAAACCGACGTGTTCAATATCATATTTTATGGACTATTATCATTGGATTTTTGTTACTTTTGTGAAATTATTGTAAATAATTATTGTATAACATTCAAAAAGGATATACCCAGTTCAAACTATCATTTAGCAGCTCCTGACATTTTAGAATGTTTAATGGGAAAAATATAATTAATTTACCTACTACCTATCTAGATTTATACCCTTAAATTAAAGAATTAATATGAATAAATGGTGAAAATAATTATCCGTGTAGGTAGGTTTGATATTGTTTATTATAGTTTTATACCTCATTTTATACATATATAAATAATTGTATTGTAATTTATTAATTTTATACGAAAATAGCTTTATTTTTATATTTTTATATTATATTGTAAAGATGTATTAAATATTAATAGACATATGAAAATGCTTATTGTCCCTTTAAATTGTTTCCCCAAATTACGCCACTTGGTAAATATAACAGTAATCGTTCGTATAAAAATGAACAATATATATTTTATATTTGTATACATGCATATAATTTGCTTATCTAATGTAATTTGCCCGTTCTTACTTCAGCATACAAATAATAACTTAAATTGCATGTACACCTATTTTGTTTCTATATATAGGCACTATGTGTATATTATATAATAGTTAGTAGAGAAGAAGAATAAGTATATTACCTATATTTTAATATATGATATGGTCATAATCGTAACTATGGGGCGGGGGGAGCATATCCCCCCAAAAATTATTATCTATAGCCCTCCAAATATAATTTATATTGACCTTTTTTTTTGCTTATCATCACTTTTTTTACTTACGCCATTGGATATGGTTACGCGGTGCACCAATATAAATTAGATATATTGTCTTTTGATGTAAATTAGTGTCGATATACATACTCGAAAGATATTGAATTTCGACTGAAGATTAATAACGAACTCTGCAGTTCTGCTTTAGTTTTCGAATTTCGTTCTCCGTAACAATTTTAAACTTTAAATTATGTTACGATTATATCTACATATATATACATGTGTACGTTCATTATTCAATTCAAATAATTATAAGTATCTATCTAACATTTTACACTCTTAATTATATTCATATATTATAATAATATTATTGATGAGTACAAATATTATTCGTGATACAAGCTGAAAATATTAAGACGGATTGAAGAGGTACTAGTTTATTAATCCAATCTTTTTCAATATTGAAAAATATTCAATATTGCAAACTTCAGTTTCACAGCTTGTTACGTTTAGTGTTGATAGCTGTTGGGTATTGTTCATTTTGACTTTTAAGCGGTTCAATTGATTCGCTACAAATTACAACAATATGATTAAACAGGAAATAACATTGATTGTATTTAATCATTATTGAGTAGATATGAGAAAACTGTACTTTACATTGATTGATATAGGTACATTTGATAGACATCACACTGGATATACGAACGACCTTATTTGAACGAAATTTTAATAATAATTAATAAAAGTACAATTAATTGTCTACATAGAAGCAACATAAACTTAGGTCATATCACTTTATTGTATATTTAATCAATTTAAGTCAATTAATGTGTAAATGAATAAAATATTGAACATCTCATTGAGAACACTCAATTATGTTATGGTAGTTAAAATATTATTCTTAGAAATAATTCAAATAAGATTTTGACGATCTTTTAACTTTTTAAATTAGATAGTTCTGTGCAATGATAATAAGTACACATTTGCGAAGACCTAACCTAACCATTTTCTTTACATAAACAAAATATACATTATATTTTAATTAGTTTATAGATTATGGGTATATTGTAACAATTTTATATTCAATTTAAATTTGCAATTATATAATTATAATGATCGTGGTACTGTACGATTGTCGTCAGGAGTATTATTGATCTGCCAGTAATAAATAAAAACAAATTAGGGTGATAAGGTAATATTATGATAAAAAATGAATTGTGATTCCATTCATTTTGACCATTCGATACATATTAGAGCTGCCTTTATGAATAAATAGGTTGATTAAAGGTCAAATAAGAGTCAAAGTATCATTGGCATAAAATATTATTTATGTGTTGTTTACAAAAATAATTAACGTAGGTATATAGAATACAATAATATAGGCTACAACTTATGTTATATTTTGATACTTGCGACGAAATGTCCTAAATTGAAAACTCATTCGTGTACATTATCTGTAAGAAAAATATTACATACCCATCTTCATTAGTTTTAACATTTTTCTTAAACGGATTTAAGGATTTAGATCGTTTCAAATAACTTTAAAAATTATTTTATCTATATACTTGAATAATAATTATTATTAATATAAATAAATATTACCGTATTCGATAATTTATATTTGTCACCGATGTATATCAGTAAGAAATGTAAATACTGTATATAGTCTAAAATAATAATACAAGTAAGTTCAGTAAATGGGGAAAAATTGAATGAATAATATATTTTAAATTTGTGCAAACGAGTCGTCGTTTTTCAGGTGAAAAAAAAATAGATTGTGTGCAAAAAGTTACGCCGATAAAATTAAGTTAATCCATTGATCGTGTTTAATACGTGCCCCAATAATACGTGCAAGTTTATCAGAAATTGTAGTATTTAAATTGTATATATATATATTATTTAAAAATTTCACAACAGAAACCTTTCATTCTATGACAAAGAATCGTATTTAGATATTAAAAATCTATTATAATTCAAAGTACTATATGGTAAAACTTAAATCCTTACATTGTTAACATTTTGTGAGCCATTATATACATATGTTTTATTCATACCTTCTTCTAAATCGATAAAATTAAAATATGTTTATTGGTTATTAAAATTGTATTTGCTTAGACGTGGACAAATATTTAATTAAATATAGGAATTTAGTTCATTTGTCCCTCATAAAATCGTATTGCGACTTTTGCTAGGAATAATTTAGGGTTATTTAAAAAATTTTGTTAAGATTAATTTTAGTTATATTATTATTAAATAAATATATCGACTTATCATAATATTATTCGAATAATACTTTAAATAATAATCGGTTAACGTAATAAACGTGCTTCTTCTAAAATAATTCAATGAACATGTTTTGGTTGTTGTTTGATATATTGTATTTTATACATATTTTTCTAATTAAGGGAGAAAAAATGTATTATTTAATAGCCAAAAATTGTATGTTAATTTTATTGTGTTTGACACAATATGTGGTGACTAATAACGGTTACCCCAGACGCTGCTTAACGAACTTCTTTACATTAAATATTAACTTCAAATAAGATTATACCACACTATGCCATATAACTCTGTCTCTAACCATGTTTTCTTGTGATTTTTATCAATTTACTCCGTTATACAATAGTGGTATATTACGTATGTATACGAGATAAGTATATACAAGACGCAAAAGTGCTATTATAGAGGACGCATGATTTATTATGCCAACGGTAGTCTTTACATTTTTGGTCCCTCGTTCAGTAAACAACACGGACTGTGTAAGTCACTATCCGTCATATATCCTGCAACCTGCTCTGAATTATAAAATACATTTTCCCTGAATCCAGTACAAGGATTTGTGGTGTATTTTAAATAATTAACGCGTGATTAAAACCAACAATAAAATGTATAACCGCGAGTTGCGACGTAAATAAATATTTGAAAATACTCACCTAACCTACAATAATCATTTAGAGGTTTGCAGCATTAAACGTTAATTTATTTTCGTATAGATTAATCTGGTCGATTCTGTATAATATAGGCCTATAACAATAAATCAAAATACTCGTGAACGTATATATGTATTGTATTATAATTTACTAATAGTAAATATTTGTAATACACGAAAAAGGAAATTTAATCGTTGTCGGGAGCGACGATAAAATTTACGACCGATTTTATGCTCTCGTGATCATAAAGTATACAATGCTAAACTTTATTGATTTCGTCGATAATGAGATTTGTTATTTATTCAACTATATTCGTATAGTGTACATACTAGCTGCAGCAGTTAACTGTTAAATTTTCATTTACGCACATTTCGGAAACGATTCACTATAAGATAACATCAAATTTGTGTTTGTACAATAATATAAATATATTCTAATAAAACGTATTATTGGTCGGCAGTGCACATAAAATGTTGTAGAGTATTATCGAGTATTTTCTAAAATTCATCTAAAACATCATTCTTGACTTGGACCGTTATATAATGCACCCGATCTGTTGTACTATACATCATAAACTAAGTACGTGCATATTTTATTAGCGCTATTATTGTACCGAGTTTGTTTACGGTGTTTGATCGGACAAACACGTAAATAATTTATGTAACTCGTACGTATTTTATAGATTTTTATACCCCATATTTTAACCTCAAATTATGAAATTATTCAATCGGTATTTACATTATTTTGGTACAGTTATTATGTTATAGTATCTACTATACAGACAAATATATTATATCGAATAGATTTAAATATAAAAATAATAATAGCCGGACAAAATTACATTTAATATTTAAATACAAGTATAATCACATTAAATTATTAAAACCTAGGTTAGGCGATTCTCAATAACGGTGCTCGATGGAAATAAAGTCTGCAGGGAATAATTAATTAAGATATTGAGGAATTCATGGAAAAGAATATTACAGATTATTAATCTATATTGAACTAATCAATGGCGTATCAATTTCAAGGAAATATTCTAATTATTCAATAATTTGATAAGATGAAGTGACAAAATAATAAAATAATGTAGTTTTAGTACAATTAATTTTATTTTATTAGTTATTTCATAGAGTTCTAAATCATATAGCACACTATATGATATTGATATGATCAATATCATACTTATCATATATTAATATAGAAGCGGCGTAAATCATTTAAAGTTTAACACAGTTAGGTTGGAATACCGTACTAAGGAGCATTACGCATTACATTTTCGCTAGACAACATTGTCTTTTCATTAACTGGAATAGATAACCACTGTTACAACGTTTCCTGACTATTCTGTTATAATTGCAAAATATTTATTCTTTTGATTTTTGTTTCATTTAATTTGTATTTATTCAAAATACTGCGTTGAATATTTCGGTTGGTACATAGAAGAATATGAGGGGGGTGACGTGGCGATTTCCCCCTCCTTGGACTTTTTTAATTAATTATTTTAGGAGTATACAATTGATTTTGAATAGGGATAAGCCCATTATTTCTCAATTATCTCTATTTGCCCTCCCATTAAATGAGCTTCAGATTCGCCCCTAGGTTATTGGTATATTGTACAACCAGAAATAATATTTCAAAAAATTAAAATATTACATGTCATAAGTATTCAAGTATGATTCGAACAATAATATCATATACATATTAGAATTGCATTTCCGCAGTATTATCTTGTGAACATATCTGTTCATTTAGCCATATTACATAGTCAATATAAAATATAAAATAATATTATAATGTGTTATGCATGGGTGTAGAAATTTTATAGAATCTAGAATTTATAGAATTTTTACCTCTAAAAAAAAATTACCATATTGTATTATGACCATCATGGATTAACCCCACAATTTGATGAAATCATCAATACGTACACATGCACACAATTTTAAACTTTTATATTACTATTTATTTGTATTTTAAAATTATATACTCGAATAAATTAAAATAAATTGTAGATGTAAATATACATTTCTACAAGGAATGTTAATATAAAGACAGTTTGAGAAAATGATTATTGTAAAATATTGTGCATAATATTATATTTGACGTAATTTTATGTAAATTGTACATAATTGTTAGAAGACACTTTACACACAAGCAATTTTTATGCAATTTTAAAACAAATGAAATTCCAACAATTGAAAAATATTTTAATATATTTTAAAAGTAATTTAAATGTAGTCAGTATTATTGTCATATAAATATCATAAATTTATATTTAATATTTTGTATTATAAATTGATTTTTTTTTTTTATTATTATTGAACAATAAATTAAAGTTTTTGGAATTCTCTGAAAGTCACAATATTGTGACGTAATGATGGTGCCAATTATTCCTATTATGAAACCTAAAGATTAAAATAAATAATTTTTCGACCGTACAGCTGAGCAGTAGGTGTCCAATAAATATATTATTACACAATTTAAAATCGTATTATACAGACGACCCGATACCATAATGGTGCACGTAATACATCAAAAAATCACACCATTTTAAGTATATTAGTTTCGATCGCGTTCCTGTAGTAGGTACATCAGTTTTTTACGACATTTATTTTTAAATCCTCTTTTTTTTTTCATTCTATTTTCACCTCGCTTGTCTCCGATGTATAATAGTCTTGCGTATCTCGAGGGCTGGTGACCTCGATATTATAATATTACATATTACACTGAAACCATTAACCGCCCGTGGTGATTTTGATCTCCCCGAGGTATGAAAGGACAAGAACAAAAAAAAAAAAAAACTTTTACATGAAAAGGATACGTATATAATAATGGGTAGTAGTGAAAAACTCCGTTGTATACAATTTCCGAACGTTAAAAAAAGTTCAACGAAACTCAAAGTGAGTAGGTATAAATATGTACAAATAGTGTGTATAATGCCTATATTGTATAAATTGTGTATATACTTAACATAATAACGGCCAAAATTTGGATTTAACCCAATTCTGTTAGATAACTGTGTATTTTTTTAATGTCACACAATGACATATTATATAATATTGCAATATTACTGAAAGAAAATTTCTAATCAAATTTCTAAGGAAAATATGTTGGTTTAATAATAATCATCTTGTTACTATTTTGCTAGTGAGATTTTTACACGAACAATAATAAATATTAAACAATAAAAGTTCGAATATATCGTTAATTCGATAAGTATCTACATTTTAAATTATAAATAAAAAATTTTTAATAATGTTTTAAATATCACAGAAAATATTTTGAAAATTGTTTACATCGAGCTCCACTTTCTAAAACATATATTTCACAAATATATTAAATTTTAAATTATAGTAAGTTATCATTTATATGGGTCCGGTCTGCCTGAATCGATGTATAATATTACTTTATAACATTTAACAGAATGTAAGATATTTGTTAGATTACATTAAAAACATAAGAATAAATGTTTATTAAATATCAAAATAATATTAAAAATATAGTTCTTTAGATGATCATAATATGTATGTACATGAAATATCATAAAAACTAACGACAATTATTTCCATATAGTTATATATGATATATGATATTTATAGATAAATATAGAGAAAATAATATATTTAAATTTAGTTTGTGATTATTATTTATATACCGTAAAAAATATCTATAACACCATGTCACCATCATATACCATATATAGGTATATGTTATAACCTATTTTACAGCAAAAATTAAAAATAATAATATATTACAGAAAAGGTTATGTGAACTTAGTCCTTCGTAAAACTAAACATCATACGTATTATATTATATTTAACGAAGTTCGTTATGTTAATATTTGTTATTCTTTAAACAGTTTTAATAATTAAAGGATTGTTTTAGATTATATCTGATGTAAACATTATAACCTGTCGTATAGGTCAGTTTCTATAACGGATGCAAACAGCAACACAGAATATTTAAACGTACTTTTTAACATAAAATGCAAAATTCTTCGTTCCGGCGATATCATCTTTATTAAAGCACATAACTTTTGTATTTCCTAGATGACCTAATCTGGATCACACTCTTTAAAGGATCGGGTTATGCAACCACGAGAATAGTATTTTGAGAGCCTTTCGTTTTAACCATGTCCTAAGGAACTTAAAGTACAGTAGTTCGGTATTGCTTCTATAGTTAACAAGAGTCTCCTGAAACTATATTGTTTTGATAAGGGTCAATAGTATATTTCTCAAACGTTTACACTCCTATAAGGATCATATGCTACCAGAAACAAGTAAAAAGTAAATAGCTTTTAATAGATTAAACAAGACCCCTCTTCCTCAAAGGTGCTCCTATAGGTACCTATACGGAAACGCGAAAAAGAGTCATAAAATAATATTTTGGTTTTTATTAACAGTAATAATTTATAAAAGTGCAACATAAAAAATTATTTAGAATTTGACTGGATTTAAATGACATTTTAGCCTTGTTAATGTTATAATAATTAAATACACATGTCAGCAAATATGCATATTAATGTATATATTTACACATCCAGACTGACGAATTTAGGGAGGGGTGAGAGGCCTGACCTTTCCCTTGATCCGTGTTTGTATATAATATTAAAAAATTATTACAGTAAAATAATTGGTGATTTTAAATCAACAAAAATATTAAATCGATGTATGAATATACTTATCTTCATACGCCTATATATTTAATAATATTAAAATTATTTTGGAACAAATTCAGTATCTACTAGAAATTTTTTTATATACATATAATATATTATATGGTTTTGTCAAATTTTAATATTCATATAAAAAGAATGGCAAGACTTAAAGAACGTTTTAAAATTTTTAGTAATATAAAAAATTATATAACAAATTAAGTATATTGTATGTTTGTATTATATTTACTATTCATTATTACTATTACTCATAATATATAAAATTAGATATATTATTTTAGTTATAACACAATTTCTTAAAATAATTAATAGGTTTTAATAATTACAAATAAATAATCAATTCTGTAATAATCAATTGAAATATTTTCATGTTTTAGTTTCCTTTTTTAACCTTTTAAATTTAATATTTGATTATTTATTTAACGATTATTTTGTTGAAACGTATAATAGATATATAGTAACACATAATGTATTTATTATCTTTGGGCGGTAGATTTAGACGGTCCTCTGATCATTTATATTACTTAAGAAGTATCGAAAGAAAGAGAGAAAAAAGTTCTCTCGAATAATATGGCGCAAGCTTAATAGTAGAGGTATACGAAAGTTTCGATTTTATAGCTCTCGAACCAGGCAACGTATGGATATATAATTGTATATAATTGATGTTTTTTTAATGCTATTTAACAAATATTTTTTTTTTTTTAAATTCAAATCCATTCCACCATTGGACAGGATAGTGTGTTATTATTATTTTAATATTGAAAGCAATGATAAATAGTTGTATTTAAAATAAATAACTCTGAGTGAAATTTAGTAAGCATAATATTATTAAAAAATAATAATAAGTGACCATGATAACTTATGTTATTTTCTTATTATACCAATGGGTTATGGTTAGATAAGGGTTTTACTAATATGTGACCTTCACTCAAAATTTCAAAGTTTGTATAATTTATTCTACACACGTGACCATGTTTATAATTTAGATAATAGATTAAAATTTAAATGTCCCATAAAATAAGGCATTAAATTAACTAAACAATCAATAATAATATGACATTTATATAAGTGGTGTCTGGAGGTCATAAATTTAAACGACATGAAAACTAATATAATTTATAGTGAAAAATTATATTCTACTATTTTTTATATTTGAAACTAAAAAAGTAGGTATATTTTTCACGTTTTATCTTCTATTTTTGGGTAAAATATCTAAAACAAAAATACAGTTTAAAACAGTATCATTATTATCATGTAGGCTTAAGCTTAACTCATATTTTATAGCATAGTTTCAATAATAGATACGGATCGAAATCATATCATAGCCTTCTTTAGTGTTTAGTAAAATAACTATATTTATAGCAAAGAAGCTATTGATTTTACAATATTATTGAATATTATTATTTTTAATGTTTTTGGGACATTCTTAGTTTCCGGGACACGGTTTTTTACGTACATACGGAATTTTCCCACCAAGAAAAAATTAATGGTGAAGTCGGAATTTGACGTTCGGACTTACTTTCAATGTTACAGCACTTTGAAGTATGACGTTTTTGATTAAATGCAGTTTAGCGCTCACGCAAATTTTTTTTTTTTTGTATCTATGTAGTTTTCGATGAAAATAATTATAATGAAATCGGATTTAGCCAGACGGGCTTAGCTTGTAAGTTACGAGCTTTTGAAGTTCACGAATATACTGTTTGTTATGCAAACGACGCAGCGTGCAAACACACGCATTGTTTACACGGGATTACATTACACAATAGTCACCGCATACTGTGCCGTTCCTATGAAAAGCTCCACGATTGGTTGAACCATTTGTATACCAAAAGTTCCCGGGTGGTTCAGCCAATCAGGGACTTTCTTTGATATAAACGGCGGGCTATTGTAACATGGAGCATAAGCAGAAATAACATGGTATGCCAGCAACATGAACGAATTTGAGAACGGTAACGGTACGAGTTGTCATGGAATGAAACAAAATTTATCAATTATGCCAAGAAATTCTGACGTCACTCGGTCTTATCTGCAGTCTTTTCAATATAGTAATATATAAATAAGTTTAATGTTTACAGAGTTGAACATATTTAATCAGAATAAATAGTAGATAACAATAATAATTATGATAAGTGGACCGAGTGACGTAGGCACCATGCGTAGAACTTAGTTGCTGGCATACGTACATATGTTATTTCGTCATGCTTAATATTAATAATATAGATCGGGCGTGGTCAGTTCGTTCGCTACGTTCACTCGGACAGTTTAAATCGAAAAAAAAAAAACCCGATTCTCGGTCGATAGGTATCGGAACAAAGTAAATACGTTTCGGATGAAAACTTTTAGTCACAATATTACAGACTAGACTACGAAATCGCAGCGTAAAATACGGGAAAAACGTATATGCTAAAATGTGCTATAACACCGACAGTAAGTCGCAACGCACATCAGTGTAGTGTGGCGGTGGCGAAAAAGCAGCATAAGCAATACCGTGATAACATAACATAACATAGATAACAACAAGATAACAGAGATAACATAGTTAACCCTTTAAATAGGCATTATAATTTAAATATTATAATAAAACGCTATATAATTTAAAAGTAGGAAGTCATAGTTGTAATAAGTAGTACCTAATAATTAAGTATGTCAAGTTCTGATGACGATTTAATGCTAGTCTTATTGTTAAATAACAATAATAAAAAAAGAAATCGTCGCAAATATTGGGTCCATTCTTCTAATAAGAAAAATGCACTGAAAGTGTACTGAAAATTATGAACATCGTTATCGAAATATGTGTAGGTACTAGGTAGTGTGTACAACATATTATAGAACACAATATATTTTTATTTTGAATTGATTTTTTTTTTAATTAAAATTTTCACAAGTACTTTAAATCAAAAAGGTTATTCATAATATTACCTGATAATTTAATTTCTTTGGCAACACCTTCCCAAGCATTTGATTTCGCCCTTTCATTAGAATACTCTTTAATATTATAATCATATAAACATGGAAACATTTCTACTGTTTCCACTAATTTAATGCATAATTCTTTAGTCGCCGCCATTATCTAAATATTAAAAATATTAATATAATTTTAACACTATAACAATATAAATAAATCAAGTAAAATAATGATAATGCTACTTACTTAATTCTAATAGAACTATAGATAAATATACAAACTAGACAAATCTACAAACACGTGAAAACAAAACATGGTATGGTGACTTCAACTATTATACAACTTGTTATCATATAATATTATTATTAGTGTTATCACTTATCATCATATTAAAAACTATGCAGATTTTAAATATTAATAATTATATTATTATATATATTATATATTATATAACATACATAGTATTAATATTCATATTTTAAAAATTTACCACGAGTAGGAATTTGGGAGTAGGTATGTTAATGATAGCCAATTGGTTCCATTTAGTACTGACATTTTTCAATTTTTTCGACGATTTCCCCCGAGTGTAAAAAAAAAAAAAAAAAAAAAACTATCTTGTTCAGGTGTATATAGTATAACTAATGTTCTATTTAGTACTCTGAAGAAATCATTTATCACATTTTACTATAGTATAGTATATATTATAGTATAGGTATTTTCCAGAAGCATGAAGAAACACGTTCGGGATGCCCACTCTGCAGACATGCTAAATTCTCTGTTTATAAACCGTATTATTTAAACAATAAATACAAAATAATGCAAAACAAAATGAACATAACATAACATACCATCTCCCTACTAACCAAATCAACAGTTAAAACTGTATGTGCTTACTAAGCTTATGTTTAGAAAACTAAAACTACCTTTTATATTTAATGGAAATATTTTACAAATGTATACGAGAAATACATAATAACAAATACAATTTCTATGGTTACCTTTTTTCATTATTATTATTATTACTATGATTATGGTCTTAAAATAATATTAAATAATATCACACCAAAGCTATATATGCTCAGAATCGTATTTATCGAATGCTATGATTTATTATTACTTTTAATCAAAAATGGGTAATAATTTAACCACATCCTGTCCGACGACCGAAAGGAAAACGGACCTAGCTGACATGCGCAGTGCTTTGCCAGCTTTATTAATATTGTGTTCTAAATTTTAGATTTTTTTTTTTTTTTTTTTTTTTTTAATCTTTAGACAGCAATTTTATCCCTCTTTTCCATCCTTTTAGTTCTATTATATCCATACGATGACGTCTGTATTAGTATTTCGTACAAAAACTAATGTATATGATACGTAAGCGACGTGGTGCGTCCTTTCTCGGTTATCGAATAGCAAACACATTTCACTCGCGAAAGAATTGCCATTTCCTGACCTGTATCATTATATAGGCTTATCGGCTGAACCCATAACGTTTACTTTGGTAAAATATACGTCAATAAGGGCAATATACTTTGTGCGTCTAATAAATTGTTTACCGTATACAATATATAATACTTCTAACGTCTTGATGATCTAGACGTCACGTGTTTATTGACAAACGAGTATAATCGGATGCTATTTGAACAGACCTGCGTATCTCATCGATATGATATATATATATATATACCTACTGTTACTGCAATCGTGTCGTTTTGAACGGATTTTCAGTAACGAAATTCGTTTAAATAAAAGTATAATTATAATATACATCTGTAAACGACCCATTAAAATCGGTTTCGTCAATATTTTAGATAAATATCACATAAGAATCGATAAAATTCTCATCGTTTGAATAAATTTATTTGAATTTTTTTTTTTTTTTTTTAAGTTTTGCGCGATAATCAATGGAAAAATCGAATGTTTAATCGCTTCCACCGAAGAATTAACGATTAGAATTTGCAGGTAGATTAAATTCCGTTGCCATCATCACCCTCAGCCAATCAATCGAAAATCAAACGTCGTGAAACAGATTTAATTATACGGATATAAAATGTATTGATAACTATATACGCACGATTTTAATACGGAATAATAAATTAAAATAGGTTAATACAAAATTATCAGTAATCATCCTGCACTCGTCAGTATTGGAATTTTCGGTTATACTTTCTCTTCTCTGTGTAATCCTCTAAAATATAATATATTTTCCACCAACTCTATGTTGACATCCAATTTCTCTTTATAAGTGTATCTTTGTATGTTAATGGATCGCATCGATGTTTTCTTCCTATTCGGTGATCTAATGTGGGATAATTCAAGTACAACAGCCAATGTTTATTAGTTTATTATAAATTGCGTGTTTCAAAATTCAATATTCGAAAATTGAACTTTGAAACAATATCCCTCAAATAAATATTTATTGTTGAATTGAAATCAAAAAGAATCAACGAATT
This sequence comes from Pemphigus obesinymphae, assembly GCA_025469235.1. Taxonomy (NCBI): domain Eukaryota; kingdom Metazoa; phylum Arthropoda; class Insecta; order Hemiptera; family Aphididae; genus Pemphigus; species Pemphigus obesinymphae. The sequence goes on along the minus strand of JAIPRL010004678.1, from coordinate 8,006 downwards.
AAAATATCGAAAATTGTTAAAAAAATACGCAAGATATAGGACATAATATATTTACACGTACGCGACTTCTTAATACTACTTGTTTGGATGAATATATTTCGATTCCATCGATTCTGTAATGAAAATCGATAAAAATATATATCATTATTTGGAAATTATTCGTTAACGGCAATACTAATTATTAATATTTAATTTTGTTCACCACAGTGATTGCATTATTTTGATTCCGTTGTTTTACATAAATTGATATAATAATATTCCCCTTAATTTCATTTTCACTTCATGATTATTATTTCATAATTAATAAGACGATTATTTTGAAATATTCGGTTCGTTTACTAATTTGATTTAAATAATATTACTTTATAAGCTCATATTCTTATATAATAATATAGGTAGTAACTTTAATTTAATTAGTTTATATACCAATACATAATAGTGTACGGATGTTTGTAGCATTTGCATTGTTTTCTTATGTTTGTTATACGAAGTTCTAGCAACTTCGTATATAACGAAAGATATTTATAAATCTTTGAAAAATATGTTTTTTTTTCATTTTTTATTTCTTTTAACTACTTTCGAATTTGATTAATTTTTAGCCTATTATTGTTATTTTCAATGTATTTTATAAGTTTTAGTCAATTTTAATGTACGTTATTAATACTATATAATATCTGAGTTTCAACATCATACAAATTTAATATTTTAATTTTAAAATGATAAAATAAAATTGAAATCGTTTATTCGTTAACTATATTACCTTCTATATTAAATATATGAGAAGTTATTTTTTATATGTGTTTTTACGTCATTTTATATCATAAAAATTAATACTACCTACACAAATATGTATAAAAATTAATATTGTATAATTCGATATTAATCGGTATATTACGATTTTTTAGTGCTTTTTTATAGCATTATTTTAAATTACTTTTTTTTAGTAACGTACAACATCTATATCTACTTTACTATATAATAATATCTATCATTTTCAACACTAAACTCGTTATAATAACAAAATTATTATACCATAACTTTCAATGATAAGAAATGGTCATTTATTAAGGTACTGTGTATAGGCAATTAATTATTTGATTTATTCGCCTTATGAAGTATGTTTGAGTGAGTAGTATTTAGTCTTTTGTGTATGTAAATATGTTTGACATAATAATGATGGTGTGTACACTCGCACGTACAGTCACAAGTCAAAAATTACGACTACCGTATATAAAAAAAACACAAAATTTCAATTCCAACATACCGATTGATTTAGTGCTGTGATAAGGATTCTAAAAACTGATCCAAATTCGTCTTAAAATCTACATTTTAACGTATTTACCACTTATGTATATTTTTTTTTATTAAAAACTGAAAATGCCAATTTTTAAATGTCGAATATATTAACTCAATTTTAAGAAGACACGATAAAAAATGTGGGAAATTCAATATACGTAGACTTTACGACAAATTCAGATAAGTTTTTTAAATGCTAATCACATCACTAGCTAGATCTATTTATTATCAGTACATTTATTAAATAAATTATATACATTTTTATATTATGCTATGTTAAATTATGGTCCAATTGATGTTTTCAATCCTCTATAACTTATATTTTACATTTTGAACGGAGCAAGTATATATATATAATAGCATGTATATATCACATATGTACTCGTATATATGATTCAATTGGAATTAATTTTTTTTCTGTAAATAACTTTTCGAGTAAACGGAGTTTAATATAAGTTTTAGAATAAAGAAAATTTTTTAATGCTAATATGTTTAAATAGTACATGAAGAATGTCGTATTTTAATTTCCTCAGTAGTTTTCTAGCAAAGAAAAACTATCGTTTTTAAAAAGACATTTTTATATATGAAAAAATAAGAAATATTGTAGTCTTGATGCTATTATTGCTTACTATATATTATTTACTGTAATAATATATATGAAGTCGCCATATATTGTTAAAATTTTTATTCGACTGAATGCAATTAAAATTATTTAAAGTATACTGAACTCTAATTAGAATGGTTTTATTGAATTATATAATAAATATATAGCAATTATTTATTATTTATATCAACATAGATAATTAATATAACAAAATGTTGCCTGATTAATTGCACTTTATTAAAAATTGTCTATTTTAGCTTTAAAGGTACTTAATAACTTTATGAGATATTGACTATTATAAAGTATTATAACAATCACAAGTGCTCAATTGTATTAATTTTTTACTAAAAGGTTTTTTAAATTATTTAATTTAACTTTTCTGAATTAATTATTCACATATTTTATTTGTCCGTTTTTTATTGCGTTATAATATATATCTATGTTCAATAAGTAACATTAAAAAAAAAATAATAAATCGTATACTAATAAATATTTATAGTTTTTTTTACAGTTTTTATAAAATATATATTATTGCATCAAACGATCGGTTTTAATATCACCTTTAGTTGATACCCAATCAAAAAAATATAATATTTTCTTGGTAGTAATATAATATAATAATATATTGTTAACGGGTTTGTGGTTAAACTTAAATTAAAATTATGTTTTATTGAAGATATAGTAACTTCATGAAGTATACATAATAAACTAGTATTAAACTGTCATTTTGTTTACGATATTAGTTGAAAATGACAGAATTGTCAAGTTTATAAACTCAACAGCTGTGGCCTTTGTTGAAAATCACGATTTCACACATCAAAAACGTTGTTTGAGTGAAAATGATAGTAATTGAAAACACTTCTGAAACAAGGTGATATAATTTAAATTGAATGTTGGATATTTAAGAAAATTTTTTGTTTAGAATTTTATACTTATTTCAAATATTTTTAACAATTATTGGTTTAAAATGTTTGGATATAAGATTTTTCAAGAAATTAGGTATAATATGATTTGTTTCTAACTTTATTATTATATATTTATTCTTTAATCGACTTAAGTCTTCGATATTTTCACTGCAAACGGTAGTATAACGGTCTAAAAATGGATTATTTATTTATAAATTATATACAGGATTATTGAATGAAATTTCTGCCGTGTTATTCAAGGTATAATTTTCATTGGATTTAATAAAATAAAAAGTAATTTTTTCGTTGAGTTCTAATTGAACCTAAGAGAATCGCTCTTAAATGTTGACGGGTGGATGGAAAAAATATAAATTCGCTCAAAACCATTAATGTCGAGGGATTTAATGTTTTCGTAATATACCGTCGGTCTATACAATAACCGTGGTTAAAGGGAAAATAAATCCACAGGTTTATCGTCATAAACAAATATTGTTTTTATCTTTATTTATTTTTATTTTTGTTTTTTTTGCTTTGATGCCATAATATACGATTCACCCAGGCCTTTTCCCCTTGTTTTTGGTATTTTTTTCCCTACAACTCACGAATAAATAAAGTAATTTCCCGTCTTGCCCAGTTCAAGATAAACAACATAAACAACAAAATAATAATTCAATGAAGCCTTATTTTAAATAACCGTCACTCCACCTGGCCATTTAATAAGCTTACATAAGCAACGCACATCAAGTGCTTTTTGAAAGAAAATCTGTTCTGGGAAGAATATAAAAATATACTTTTATACTTTTATATATCCACAGTAATGTGATGTCAAGATAGTACAAGACGTGTTTGTTCAAACATCGTTCTGAAGTCTTGACTACATTTATATATAGTGCATAATTTTACGTATACAATTTTAATAATAGGTATGTAGGTAACTATATCATTAAAGAGCAGGATTCTACATAATGGCATTGACTATATTTAATTTTGGTTTATTTTAGAGAATATTAATATTAATTATTAATTTTAATAGAATATTAATTAAAAATAATTATATTATAGAAAAAAAAAAAACAATTGGTGATTTTATTTTTGATAAATAGTAGATAAATCTATCATACACATAAATCAGAGTAGACTATTGAAATATTTTAGGCTCGGACAGCCTAAAATACATTTAACATTTTAAATATAATATATTAGGTGTAGTCATGGAAGAAACATTAATTTGTTTACTTTAATAAAATACTGTAATATAAATATGTGTCATAAGTCATAATTAATTTTTCGTGTGGGTACTCGTGAAACGGATATATATATATATGATTTCTCATAAGCGTCATATTTAATTTATTCTTTGATTATAGCGATCACAACATGAAAAGAGTGTCAGTGCATATACTGACACACTGGCAATTTCAAAATGCATAATAATTTGCTATATATTTAATATTTAGGTTAGGTACTATAAAAATTTTAATGAAAAATACTGTATATAACTGTATATTACGTTGGAGTGACCACACGTTCATTTTTTGAGGATTGCGTCAAAAATTTTTATATAAATTCAGTGATACGTAAGGATCAAATTATTAACGAGTTATTTTCTATACAGTATATTATGTATAATATTCTTGAAACCGAAATGTAATATTTTAAAAAATTAAACAATAAGGATTAATAATTTGAATAAAAAAAAAAAAAAATCCTGAAAATAGGTGAAATGTATATGTATAGGTAGATACAATATTATATAAGTATGGGTTTTTGACCACCAAAAGTAATGGTGCCTACCAATAAATTAAATTGAGAGAAGTTATAATAACATAGTACCAAAAATGTCGTTTGATTGGCAATTAACAAGTGTAGGGTATTTCTATAGCAGATAGTTTGATATGCCTATAAGTGATATAAATATTTATGGTTCAGAACTTAAATAAAAAACGAATAAAAATTAATCCAAATTTAAAATTCAGACAGGTAAGAGTTAAGTTAATGAACTAGATTTTGTAATACATAGAGATTACATATTATATTTTAACTTTAAGTTACCTACGTATGTTATGTTATATGTCAAAATGATAATTTAATTAATTAAATGTACTATGTTATATATAAATTATAAATGAAATTTTTCCAAAATAAAGTTCAAATGTTCATAACTATTATATATTATAGACTTAACGAACTTATAGATAGGTATGGGTTTAGGTATACTTTACTCGTTAAAGAAATACATTTATATAAAATCAAGATATTATTATTTTTATAAACATCCAATAGATAATTTTTGACCATTTAATTAGTAACTACTATTGTCCCTTAAATCGTATCAAATTATTACCTACTTTCAGTTTAATGAAAAAACTTGGTTAATTTTTAACTTAACTTACTTTTTTCAATATAATCTTAACTTTTACGAATTAAAAATAAATGATTAGATATGTCCATGTACACATGTAACACAGAATATTAATTTTGTCGTAAAAAAAAGTAGGATTTATAAAATGTTGGCATATATTTTTAGGTAGGTACAATGCAAAAGCTGTTTACATGTACAACACAATAAAAGAGTGTCGATTACATATGTCGTCGAGGTGTTGTTACCAAACAGACAACCGTTTATTCAACGCCCATGATTTCATTACATATCATTCACACCTTTTCAATATTTCATTTGTATTTTCATCCCATGCGAAATAAATAAAAAAAAATTTCTCGTGGTAATAAAATTCAAGTAGAACACGCACGTTTACAGTAATAATAAAATATGCTTTGGAAAACAAATATTATCAATCTGTATAATTATATATCGTTATATATGCATATGATTATATTATCATAATGATATCTCATTAATGCGATTGATCTATTTTGCTTTTATTTTACAATTGAGACTACTTGTTTAACTGAAAATATTACCTAAAATATACAACATTTGTCTGTAAATGCGAGCATGCCACTTTTAATAATTATAAATAATTCACAATACTGAAAATCAAATTAGGCAATAACATTGATTAAAACTTATTTACATAATGTATGTGTAAAATTTTAAAATATATAGCACATACACGTCAAATAAAGATATAGTATAATCTTTGGTTTATTTAATAAAATTAAAAAAAAAAAAAAAACCAAAATATAATAGGGATTAATCGTTAAAAAATAAGTAATTAAAGAAATACTTAATGTCTCGAAAAAGTTTTTTTTTTTTTAATTAGTAGTTTATATTTTCGACGAACTCGAAAATTAATTTTAGTTGACTTAATAATTTATTGCGCTATATTTAATATCTTAATCAATAAAAATGTAAAAAAAATATGTATATAGAATAGATACCTACATTATAATCATAAGACATTGTATTATTTATGCTCAAAATCAAGTGTTTATAAAGCTAACATGGTAATATACGTATGATTTAAATAATTATGTGCATAATAGTTGAAGTCACAAATTTTAAAAGTAAAATAATATAATAAACAACATTTTTAAATTTACAATATTAAAAATCCTGTTAAAAGAAGAGGAATAATGCATTCCATTCGTCAGATACACAGTAAATACGTTAAGTTTGAAGTTATTTTAATAAAAAAAAAACAAATTCTCAAAAATATTGCTAATATGCTAATATACTCGAAGGAAAATAGTGTAAAGTATTAACATTTGAAATTACCATTTATATGACATGGAAATCTAAAGATTTAAAATTGCTATAAATATGACACAAAATTGGCAAAAAAAAAAAAAAAAGAAAAGAAAAAGCGGTTTAAAACTTTTTATAAAAAAAAATAGAAACTTCGAGTTTCTATTTTATTATTGAGACAAAATTACGAGAAAATAACCATGATCGCTTCGGACGAATGTGTATTTTTCAATAGCATTTTTACATTACGTGAATATAACTACTGGTTAAATCGAAAAACGACTGGCTTAGAGTCACGACTCGATATGATTATTAAGAAAATAAAACATTAACCCCAATATTGATTGTATCAATAATATTTTCGATCGAGAACTGGATTTCAGAACAATAAAATGTGTTGGCACACCATCACGAATGAAGAATAAATGGATTTCGGTAATTATAATCGCGTTAAATTAATTTCAAAACGTTAAAATCCCGATCTGAAGTCAAATCGCTTAGCCCCCCCCCCCCACAATTTACAATAATATATAATTTATAATATACTTATGAAAACCATTGAAACTTTGTGTTAAATTTTCAAGACGGAGTGGGGCACATTCAATGTATATAAATAGTCAGGGCTGAAATCGAACAAATTTTGCGCCTATATATATATATGTCTGAAGTTAAATGACCACCGCGCGCTCTATATCGAAAATGCCGCGTGCGAATCGCAATAATATATTTTGTTAGGTACGTTTCGAATTCATATCCGAAAACGATTTCGGCAAAACGGAAGGTGCTTATACATATCATAATATACTCGTATACTATATATATACTCCGCGGTGCACGCGACCCGATGTAGCTCCTCTCGGGCGCGCACGTCGTCGTTTTTCAAAATATTTCGACTTAGCCTTCGGACGTGCGCGTTAGTCACGTGAACACGCCCGAATATATATATCGTAGTTTTTTGTCCTATATATCATGTACTCGTATATGTGAACATGTGTACGAATGATGCAGAAAATGCAGTCTTTTGACTTATATAATATAATGTATATATATATATATATGCACACATATAACAGTTTTTAGAATGCAATATATATATATACATGGTTTTTGGCCCGGCGAAACGATATTTTACAATAACTACTCATGTGCCGACGGAGAGGGGTTGGTGTAGTTTTGGGGGCGAGTGCTGAAATATATTATTATAGTTTCGACACTGCAGACCCGGTAATGAGGCACAGCTGTCAGCAGCCGGGCCTGTCACAGGTTGTAATTATTTACAATCATCATTATATTATTACACCGCAGTTCTGTTACACCGGTGTGAAATAAAGACGTTGGACGGTTTTCGTTTATTATTTTAATTTTGAAATATATTTTATTACCATTACAATATATATATATATATATATTATGAGTCTATAGGACGGAATCCTTCCTCCCCCCCCCCTCCGGGTCACAACAAAACACGTAGGACTAAATCTCCCCGGAGATTAAAAAAAAAAAAAAAAAAAAAAAATTAAAAAAAATTAAAAAAAATTAACAAAAACGGAGG
>JAIPRL010004677.1:4502-23549 GCA_025469235.1 Pemphigus obesinymphae | reverse complement strand
CGTAATTTTTTGGTAGTTTTTGCTTACGCATTAAAAAACTATTATGAAAATCGAAAAATGACCTTTTAAAAGTACCAACTAGATGCAATTTGCTACCGGAAACGGGTATGAGTGTAAAGATCGGAGCTCTCCTTCTGGTAGAAAAAGTGTTTACAGAAAAATAAAAAAAAAATAAACATCATTGTAAAACCATAAGCTTCCTCGCTACGCTCAGAATCTAATAGTATCTAATTATATACTACGAGTATTATTATATTTAATAATTTTTTTTTCCATGTAAATTAATATTAGTTTAAATAAGCTATTCATAACATAAATTATATATATATATTCAAATATTGTGTTATTAAAGTTTAATAGTGTGTGATACATTTAAGTAATGAGCCAGGTAGTTTTTCTTTCGTGTAATTTAATAAACAAGCATTATACTCTCAATGACTTACTATTAAAATACAATCGTTTTATTTTTTTGTAATAATTAATATTATATAAGTACGTATAAAAGATCTCATATCACTAACTATACTGTAACTAAATTTATTATGACAAAATAAAATCGAAAAATATATAAAACTTTTAAACTACTCGTATTTATTTCATCGATCAAAATTACATTGTTGTTTACATCGAAATTATTGAAAATTGTAAGATAACATTACTGTCCCACGAAATATATAGTGAGAAACGAAATAAAATGGCATAATAATTTATAGGTACTATAAAAAAATATTATGTATTTGTATAACGTATACACAATTACAATATTTTACACGGCCGGAAAAATAATCAAATTATTTTTAAAAATGTGAACCTTAAAAAAAGTATTCAAAATACGGTGACAATAATACTCTTAGTGATGGGCAAATTCGGTCTTGGTCTTGCAGTCTTAGTCTTGATCTTGCAAAAATGCAAGACCAAGACTGTACTAGAGCTAACAAGACCAAGACCAAGATTTTACTATTCCATAGCAAGACTGAAATAAAAATTTACGCAAGTCCAAGACCGAGACCAAAACTTATAATGCAAGACCAAGACCAAGACCAAGACCAAGACCAATACCAAGACTTGACTGCAAGACCCTTGAAAGTCTTGCTTTTAAATAAAATAAAAATTAATGAATTAAATAAGTTATTTATTACATTTTTTTCTTGGTATACATTATTTATAATTTCACACCAAATCTACAGATTTCTCGTAATGCAATCATCAATATCCTATTGTAATATTTTTGGAAATGATTATCGTTTATCGAATATATGGGTAAACAAATATTCTACTATTTCTTGAAAGTTCGGTGTTATCTAAAACAGTTAACTACACAGGTATCTACCTAATTATTTTCTGTGAACGGAGGGGGGAATTACCCCCATTGCTCCCTGTATTCCCCCTTATATACGTATAAATAAACTATTTATTTTTATTTATAACTTTGGTAAAAATAAAAAATCAAGACTGCAAGAATTTTGCAAAACCAAGACTAAGACCAAGACCAAGACTGCGATGGTCTTGGTCTTAGTCTTGCTTTGTGCATCACTAAATATTTTCAAAAAAAATTATCCCAAGTGTACATTTTGAATTTCAATATATACTTACTACATATAATATACTCATATCACATAATACTTTTGGAGCTGCCCACGATTATTAACGTTTGCAGTGATTTCTGTCTTATGAAATCTCGACTATACTCGACCGCCTCTATATTTATTTACACGTGCGATTTGGATGAAAATCGAAAAATATCGCATACACCTTATAATATAATAGTATATATTTTGTCTTGTGAATAATATCAACGTGAAAATCAATAAATGATTTTTCATTGACCAACAGATCAATGTTGTACGATAATAAGCGCATACAATATTAAAAATGATTGTAACATACGCATGTCTCTAGCTTTTTTTTTTTTTTTTTATAATCACAATACGTATATCATCTCGTAATACAGTTAAATTATTTCGGACTCCGATAGCGATAATTACAAGGCAATTTTTTTTTCGGGTTTTTATTATCCAAATGGTATTTATTTAGTATAATATGTAAATACATTATTATGATTCATATTGTACGTACGCGTACACATTACGAGCGATATTAAATATTGTATCTCTAGTGAAAAATAAATCGATCACAGAGTAATATTGACAATCGCTATATAGACGCGTTGAAACACCAATTATCATTTATCATTATGATAATTATACATATATAATATATTGTCATATTTATTCGCTTTATTTGTGTTTGATATTCGACTATAATCGCGGGGTACGTGTACCTATATATTATACTCGTACTCGCGCTTTAAACACGACCATTTTACTTAATTTTCGACAGAAATTCACTATAAAAACTATTTACGAAAATAATGAAAATAATTAGATTTATCGCGTTGTTTTTTTATAAATAATAATATACAATGTTTTTTTTTCTATATTATGTTACTGTTAGTATAACGTACTCGATCCATTTTGAGAGATGTTGGAAAATAAATATTCGCAAGTGGAAAATTTGGTGAATCATATAGGTGTGTATACATAATACTGGCCAGTTTGACGTCGTACCGGACCAGAAATATTTCAGTATACTCTAAACGACTATAAGTACCTGCTGAAACATTGAGAAACGTGTAATATATACGCGATATAATAACATCGGGACACCACGCTCAGTCGGAATTTTAATATTATCCATGTTAAGAGGACGGACGCCAAACTCTCGATTTTTGAAGGGTTTTGAATGGGCTTTTTTTTTATGAAACGTTAAGAAAAATTAAAATCCATTCATTTAAAAATATCTAAATACATTCTAAACATAAAGTCAAAACCGTCTTGTATCAATACAATATTTTATTGGTGTATAATTACGACATTTGTAGAAAAAAATGTCTCATTTTTATCAATTTAAAAATAACACAGAGGAACGAAACGAAAAAAAAAAAAAACTATAGCGAACTAACTATACATTATCTAGTGCCCTGTCTAACGAGGTTGCTGTAAAATATAGTTTTTTGCACGTTTTGTAAGATGTTAAAAAATAGATTTTTTTTTTAAATTCTTAATTAATCTCTTTATTAATTTCGAAAAAATCCATATATTGAAAAATAATCGGATAGGGCACTAGATAATGTCAATAGCTATTGTTTGTTTTTTGTTTCATATTTTCAAAACATAATTGTAAGTTAATGAAAGTGAGAAATTCTAATGCCAGTTTTTTTATCGAAAGTCAATTGGTGTGACGTTCTCTTAATATTTAATATTCTATTAAACTTTATTAATCTTTACTCTGTATTAAAAGTAATAGTATTCTTTAAAAAACGCGGAAGTTGAATAATATAGATAATGATGTTAATGATATATGTTCAGATGTATCTCTGGAAAAGATGATTTATAAGTTGTATATTATAGCTATTAGAATTTAAATTAAATATAATAATGATAAATGTTAATAAATGAATAATCGGTAGAAGTAAATTTTATTTTAAAATTCAACACTAAAAACTACCAATTACTATAAGCACGCTTCATTACAAAATGTTATTTTTATCTTGTTGCATATGTATATTTATGGGTTTTAACTTTGTATTGATTAATTTTTATTTCTTAATATTATAATAACTATCAAAATACTTAATTGTCAATTAAAAATAATTTTATTAATCTAATCAATATTTCGGGACCAGAGGCCAGCTACTAAAAAGCTATAAAGGTCACACATTGTATAGATAAAGGGTTTTTAAAAGCTAATTTAAGTGATAAACTATTTAAGTTTAAGTTTAATACATAAACTATTTAAAAAAATTAGAATGCGGTTTAAGGCCGGTAACTGGTCATGATAAATAGGAACTGAACCCTAAAAATTAGAATGCGGATTTAAATCGGTTATTGGTAACCTCTTATTTTTTTAAATTTGCGACGAACCGTTTATCAGTATACGCGTATTTTATTATAATACCGTTTAATACCGGTTACCGCGGTTATCAAAATTTTACCGAACCGTACCACTTTTTTTCGGGAGAGGTTATAAACCCGGATTTTAATATTCTAAAATTCTAACTACAATTAACATTGACGACCTACGTAGAGTGCGATCATCGTAAATCAATCGTGTTCGATCCTCGTCATCGATCAACTTGTCAACAATGAACGTCATAATATATTATCACACCTACCCAAATTCCGTCACAACTCGTATTGTATGTATTATAACGTATTCGATTTACGTGCAAAAAAGTACGCACGTTTTGTAATTTGCCGACTTCCGCCAGATTAGCCCAACGAAGGTTTTTTTTTTTTTTTTTGATTATTTTTAACTTGTTTTCTCGTTTATTACTATTATACGGATTTTTCTGTTATCTGGCGCTCGGAGGCTGTAGTGTAAACAAAAACCGTTTTTATCACGTCGAATTCGCCCAAATGAAATTTTACAATCGACAATATTATCGTAAATGTTCTCACACGATTCATTGTAATATTATCATATTGAACGTATAAACTCATTCGAAAAACGAGTGCATAATCCGATAAAACAATATATTATATCGTCGCACATACGTGCACCCCGTTAATCGTTATAATATCATGTACGGTCCCTCCGATCGAGATCCTTCACCAGCTCGCACGCCGACCGATCGATAATGCTGTCGATACAGTCCGCGTCACTAACATCCTGTGGGCTTGGTAAAAAAAACGTATCATTGTTTGTCACATTGTACAGGACACGAATGGGCTTGGCAAAAACAATTCGAAATGTATCTAACCTATGATTATAGTCGTTAATAAATTCAAAACACGGTACACAGGGACACGCCAACGATTTTTCGGCGATAAACCGGTTGGGCGACGAACCGCAAAACCCTAAGTTTTTAATGCTGTACAGCAGGGATCTCCAAAGTTTTTTTTTTCTCACTCGATGGCCGTACGAAAAACTAAACGCACTTGATTTTACAGAAATAAGAGAATGTACGAGAATTTTAAAAAAATATATAGGTATATTTTTTGTTTTCTATTAATAATTTGACATGGTTTGTGCTTGCAAAACCCCCCCCCCCCATTTTCAAACCCGTTCACGGTCTGCTGGCCAGTGTAATTAAAACAACGGTGGATGTTTTTCGATTAAAAAAAATTTCATTTTATTTCTTATCACAAAAAAATCGTGATAAAAAAAACACGTCTGAGCCGTCTAACTGCTGTAAACTATAGTGTATATTTTGGATAATCCGTTTGTTATTTACTTCAAAATATTTTAAGACTAACGACGCTGTATAGTGAGATGTAACACATATTTTTAGATTTTTTTTGCCGTCCACTGGTGGTCAGCTATAATTTGTTCGCAGTTTAGACACCTCTGCTGTACGGTATACGTTTCGAAAAACATATAATTACTCAATTATATATTTTTCTTCGGTCCTTTTGTTTTTTTTTTTTTTTCATTTAATATAGAAATAATATTTTTTTGTAGCAAATTGTTAATTTCAGAAAACTGTTATATCCGGAATTATAATATTATTTCGTCATTAATTCTTATATACCTCATGCATGCAAATTCATAAACGAATTTTGGGCTATTATATTTTCCAAAAATAATTTAGTAAGATATACCGTAGACATTTGTCTGGTTCAGAATGTAATGTTTCTATAGCGGTATTTTTAAATTATTCAGTAGAAGGATCTTTTATAAATTTTTAATATTTCTATATACAATACGCAGAATATTTTAATTTTCTATATTTTCTAATATTTGTGAGAAAAATAGAATTGCAAATATCGTTTGTATGGCCATTTTAAATGTTAGAAAGACCGATGACATAAGATAGCCATAAAAAAATCAATATTGAACACGTTCTAAACTAGCAATTTGACATCAAATTAAATTATTGGTACGTAATTTTTGGTGAAGTTCAAATAACAATATATCTAAAACAATTCTACGTGACATTGTCATGAGTATCATACTCACTCTGGACTCGAAAAAGCTTCCAAGTTGTGTCAAGACGATACCATTGAGAGGAATGCCGATCAACGAGTACACCAACACCAATATTCGTCCAGTACAGGATGTTGGATGCAAATTTCCATAACCTATAATAATAACAACATTAATTCATAGATTGAATAATATAAATTGATTTTTTAAAGCTCGTTTATTGAAAATCAAAGATTTTAACTTGAAAATAAGCAGATTTACAATTAATTAATTGGATATCAGTATTCGAAAATATATGAATTTAATTATTATTTACTGAAACTATATTAATTTCGATATTGGAGAAAACTAAACTGTATATTGTTATCACGGTTGTAGATAACCTAAAGACATGACGGTGATTTAGAAGATTTAAAAAAAAAAAAAGACCTTGAAATAATGTTATTTATGGTCGTCTCTGTATTTAGTTTTGTCACTTAATATTTAATCAGAAATGTACTATTAAATTAATATTTAATTAAAACTAAGTATAAATTTCGTACTAATTATACAAAGATAAAAAAATAATAATAATTAAACTAATATAAAAAGGCAGATACAATAAATGAGAATTGAAATTTTTAAATTACAGTAAAACTATTATAGAGAATAATCGTTGTAAAATCGATAGGAAAGTAACGAAAATGTTAACTAAAGTAATAAACCTCGCGTGCTCTTTTTAATAAAACCTAAATTGCAATTTGAGCGTTCGATACTCGAAATATTTATTTCAATTACTTGTTTCAAACATCCAATTGAATTTTGAAAAATTACCAAAAATAGCCAATTATATTAATTAACTCCGGGATTTAAAACTACGTAAATCGTACGGAGGCGTTAATAAAACCTTATTATGTATTGCGTATATACCTACGCTATATCTGCGAGTACTTGATGCATATTATTGTAATAAATTAAGATAAATCGTTTTAGTGCATAATATATACAATATATCCGTAGTAATTTATTATTATTACCTATTATTATTATAGTGCATTGTGTATAAACCGACTGTTATAAAACATAAAAATCACTTGTATACCACGTAGGTACATGATACGGTTACTATAATATAAGTAATTTATAAAAAAAAAAAAAAAAAATAATATATACTATGTATTGCGGTTAATTGATAAGAAAATCATTATTCGTATTCATAATTATTTGCAAGTAAATTGTAAAAGTATGCCCGATAATTTAAGTAAAATTATTCCCGAAATCCTTTAAAAAAAAAAACGAATAATTATAACAAACAGTAACTTGCGTATAAGGTGTCTAATACACAGTGGCGTACATTGAGATGGGGAAACGCATACATTTGCCCTAATCTATTGTTATAGCTGTTCGGCTTAACTTAAAGTCGTAAAATGTTTAAAATATCAATATTAGTAAATGATAATCATACACTGAACCAAATATATCTGTAATTTCAATAAAAATATAGATTAATTTAATAATATTATGGTCGTTAATATACGTTAATATACGGCCAATAAAATGTTTGTTGATTTAGAAATAAAATATTTATTAATTTAACAGTAAAACAACAAAACGTATTATTGATATAACAATATCTTTTATCAATATCTATGGTAAAATTGTCCAATTGAATACAAATATTTTATTAATTCAATTATAAATATTTTTTGTTCATTTTTTTTTCTTTCTTTCTTCTTCGTAGAACAAACGCCCATTTGTTAATCAAAATAGTCAATTTAAACAGAATAGTTTTTTAAATTAATAACATATTTTATTACAATAATAAAATCTGTATTAATTTTACAAATCAGTTCTATTTAATTATAACTTATATATTTTGTGAAATCCACAAAATGACTTTGTTATTGTAAACACATTTTTTTTTTTTTATTAATTTAACAATATATATGAGTACATTAAAATAATGAAAATTGTATTATTTCAGCAAGATATTCGTTTGTTGAAATTTGATTATTGCATATTGTTAATTGTACCAATGATATTTGTTTCAGTGTAGTTAAAATAATAGAATATGGGTAGGTTTATTTCGAATTTACCGACTAGCCGAATTGTTGGCGTAAACATTAAAGACAGACACACATTTGGACTAAAAAAATATATAGGTACCTCCCAAACAAAAAAGTGTCCGATAAACCAATTGGTTTTAATAAGGCAAATCGGTAAAACGTTATCCTATATACTAGCAAAAATTTAAATAACGCCACTGCTACTACCTATGTATATATTTATATATATTATATATTTAATAGTAACTTAAAACTAAATTATGTTTGTACGTTTTTGAACTAAATTTATTTGTATATAATTATGTTTTACTATATC
Organism: Pemphigus obesinymphae; assembly: GCA_025469235.1. Lineage (NCBI taxonomy): Eukaryota > Metazoa > Arthropoda > Insecta > Hemiptera > Aphididae > Pemphigus > Pemphigus obesinymphae. The sequence continues at coordinate 15,260 of JAIPRL010004677.1, read as the reverse complement.
ATTAACGTTGCCCATCCTTGATGCCAACCCGGTAAACCTCTATTTTATACATATATCGCATTATGCATTATGTACACATAATAGACGCGTATTATATTATTTATTTATTTAACGGAATAAATATTGGGCGTGGAACAATATATTATATTACTGTAAAAATCGTCTTTTTACGATTCCAATATACCATTCCCATTAAAATTAAAATACGTCCTCTACAAAAACATCGACATAATAATATATGACTGCGGAAGTGTTTTTGTAAAACACGAACGAAATCGTCGGTAAACCTATTTGATTCGATCGAAAACGGTTAGCCTGCAGGCTAAAGGCCGGACGGAAAATTCGAACCAAACGTTTCAATCAACGTACGGGCAAACACAGTCCGAAAAACCAACTAAACAACAAGCACGGACTGAAATATACAGAAATTTCTGCGAGCATAAAATATGTTTTGTGGTAATCATTTCTAGTTATGAGATAAACGAACCAAACCGGTACGGTTTTTTTTTCTTTTCTATTGACAATGATCACTGTTGGAGAACACTGCCGGCTGAACAAGGAACGACTCAATCGTTGTCATATGCTAGGAGTTCAATTTGAAAAAAAGATTATACCTTTAGATTTAAAACTTCGATTATTGTTTGAGCAGTTTACATTTTGAAACCGTTCGGAATACAAATTTTGATATAGTCACGAAATGACAATAAATGAGTAGGTATACCTACATCCAGTTTTTTACGAATACATTTCGAAAATATTAATTTCATTCGCCTGTTCTACGATTCCGGATTATCAACAATATAGCATCGATAAAAACCAAATTCATGAATAGGTTGGATAACAAGTTCCATAGGAGCCGTAAATGCATAAGAGCAGGAAGTTATTATATCAAATTTAATACCGATTTACCATTTAATGGATTTAATGTATATTTATAATAATTCGTCATTTAGTACCAATTTTCATAGCTGATAATAAACTGTGGAAAACTCTGTTTTTTTGAAAAAAATTTGGTGGATTTATTGTATCACCTAAAAAACTTCCGTATAATTTAAACGTTATATGCAAAAATAAATATAAAAAACTACTAATACGTTGTTCGTTATGTTTTATTTGAATGTTTTTTTTTTTTTTTTTATAAATGGGTGGTGTGTACTTAGAAGTTGGATCGTTCAAATATCTCGGTTAACCATGATGTGAAAATGAGGTTTTATGTCTTTACTGAAAAATTCTAGTAGATGGAGTGTAACAAATGTTTTATATATTCAATATTTTGGGTACTAAATGACATACCTACGTATTATTAATTATTATTATTATTATTATTATTATTATTATTATGATTGATGATTAAAAAAATTATAAAAATACCTTACAAACCTACAAAAATGCCCTTAAAAAATGTGATTTATAATTTAAAAACATAAAAAATTACCATTTAAATTATATATATTATTAGGTATATTATTAGGTATATGTATTGTATTTATATGATGTATTTTATATTTCTTATTTGCAGTTTTTCTCAAACTTTTTAAGGTATTTATATAATAACAGTTGTAAAAATCTTCATATTTTCCAAACTCTAACATGCTCAAATTTGCACCTTTACATATTAGGGGAGTCGAAGATGGTTTTTGATAGCTACGACAAGCAAAGCTACCAAATTATCGGACAGGTTTGGTAATTATGGTCGGCTTGCACTAGAGACCAGACAGCCACCATCGAGAAAAATCTCGTTAACTACCCCATTTGTCCTGGGAGTTAAACCGGAAACCTCGTGTGCTAAAACACGCGTTAAACTGTAAGTTAAAAAAATGTAAATTACGTAAAATAATAAAAAAAAAAATATTTATACATGTAAAATAATAATAATAGTAAATTCATGATTTTTTTATCGGTTATTGAAACATAATTAAAAAATTACCTAAAACTACATAAAATAATCTAGAAATGTAAAAAAACGAAAAATAAAAATTAGTTATTTTGATTCATATATGTTATTCAATCACGGTTTTAGTTAGAAAAAAATCATCTAAGACATTCCAAAAAAAAAAAAAAAAAGTCATCAACATACGAGCCCTAGTTATTACATTTGAGATTATTTTTCGAGTTTTTCAATATTTTTTTTTTAAGTGGAAGAAAAACTGCTTAAAAACTACATAAAAGCAGCAAAAACGTTTTTTTTTTTAAAAAACAATTATGGCTATTTCCTCGTAATTTAAAAAAAAACTAATCTTAAAAACTTGAAATTCACATCGAATGTGCATTTCGGTACTAGTCAACATTTTTACCAATTTTATAACATGTACCTATATATTTCTAAATTATTAAGTGATAAAAGTGGTAGTTTTAAGTTTCGAGACTGACTGGCAAAACAAAATGTCACCGCCAAGAAAAATTATGTAATAAGACTTTAGTAAAACAATCGATTTGGCGATTTGACCAACCAAGTAAACATTAGAGGGGCAAGTCGGGCCCCAATTGCCTCCGTTAGTTTCGCCTTTAAATCCCTATATCCACCAAAAATTATTCTGTCCCATGAAAAACGTGCTCCACTTCTTCCAACAGAATCCTATTTTTCATATACTAATCATAATATAACTTATTATGATTAGTTCGTTGTCTATAATTTATTTAATTTATTTAATTGACATTAATTTTTAGTTTTTCTGTTAGTTTTAACATATTTTGAATCGAGTGAAACCAGTTGGGATACGAATGAACCGATAAATATATAACCGTACAGTTTATTGTCCCGAGTCCTTACCAATTGTGCTCAGCGTCGTTAAGGCGAAAAAGAAAGCGTTGTAATAGGTCCATTGGTATTGGTGTATTTCGTCGGGTGCTTCGTCTAAGACGGTTTTGTTACAAAACGCGTTCAACTGTTGGATGAACTGCTTGCGTACGTGAGCATTGACTTGTGTATAGTGCTTAGCGAGCAGCTCTAGAAACAAAAACATAATAATAATAATAATAACAATAATAATATATTCTCATTTTTAATCGTATATGACAGAATCAACGTGTTCAATTCAGAGGCGTCATTTCAATTTTTCTTTGGAGTTGGGCAAAATATATTTATCGGTCCAATTCCAATATTTATTTTTGATCAAACTACTGTGCAGGTACCACGAACAGGGAAACGTTTATTTTCGGAAGTGTAATGTGAAAAAACGAATATTTTTATCCCCAGTGACGTCATTCTATATCTGATATAAACATTTGTAAATTTGTATAATTTACGCTTTAATATATCGATCAGTCCACACAATTAGTAGTGATGGGCATTTTCGGTCTTGGTCTTGCAGTCTTGGTCTTGGTCTTGCAAAAATGCAAGACCAAGACCATGACCAAGACTGTACTAGAGCTAGCAAGACCAAGGCCAAGATTTTACTATTTCATAGCAAGACTGAAATAAAAATGTATGCAAGACCAAGACCGTGACCAAGACTTATAATACAAGACCAAGACCAAGACCAAGACTTGACTGCAAGACCCTTGAAAGTCTTGCTTTTAAATAAAATAAAAATTAATGAATTAAATATGTTATTTATTACATTTTTTTCTTGGTATACATTATTTATAATTTCACACCAAATCTACAGATTTCTCGTAATGCAATCATCAATATCCTATTGTAATATTTTTGGAAATGATTATCGTTTATCGAATATATGGGTAAACAAATATTCTACTATTTCTTGAAAGTTCGGTGTTATCGAAAACAGTCAACTACACAGGTATCTACCTAATTATTTTTTGTGAACGGAGGGGGAATTACCCCCATTGCTCCCTGTATTCCCCCTTATGTACGTATAAATAAACTATTTATTTTTATTTATAACTTTGGTAAAAAAAAAAAAAAAATCAAGACTGCAAGAATTTTGCAAAACCAAGACCAAGACCAAGACTGAGTTACCTAGACCAAGACCAAGACCAAGACTGCCATGGTCTTGGTCTTGGTCTTGCTTTGTGCATCACTAACAATTAGTCTTAGGGTGCGACGAATTCCCAATCCTGACCCAAATGACGCCGCTCTGATTCAATGAACGTATTAATATTTAGTTCATTTTTACGGATTCGGTTACACGCCGTAAATGAATATAATATAGACATCATTTCTAACGTCTAGTTGAACGAATATAGTTTGCACCAAAATTTAAAATTAATAAGTCTTTCGATAGTACACGAATGACGATAGTTGTGATTATTTTATGACATAAAGAATATATTATTAGGCCATATTCTCACACAACATACCTACGTACATATTTTCGGATGATATTTTCACTCATATCTAAAGTATTTTCCATTCTTACTTTAAAATTATTTTGATTCGATTTTAAAATTTATTATTACCTTAGTATATAATATTATAATGAAGAAAATATTTTGTGAATAATACAATCGTTTAGTATAGAAATATCACGTGTATTAGCGATTCGTTTAAATAGATACTAAAATGTAATATTTAGTGAAATTATGCCGTCATTTTATAAATAATAGACAAAATAATAAAATGTAAATTTTATGGCTATATAAATATATTAGGAAAACAACAAGGCTAGGAAGTTATTGCGTTTGCATGTTCTGGTTTAAGTATTAGAAATTATAAAGTCGTGATAAAAATGCTGACCGCATAATTTCCTATATTATCTATTGCCTATTGGTTAGACGGGTACAACATCATCTTAAGAGGACGACACACATGCATTATTTTACCGTAAAAAACTGTTTTGCAAGAAAAAATTATTCTCGAGCTGTATTTGTAGACTGTAGTTAATAAACCAAATTTTGATACAATATTTTAGATACAATTATCTGTGTTCTACGGTCATTCTTTAAAAAAATATAAAATTCTAAAAATGTTATTAATTTTGTAAAAACCGTTTTTTGGAAGATATTTACAGACAATTTTGTTTACAATATTTTGTAATAATTTTGGTTTCTTAACTAGTACTACAGCCCGAGAACAAGTTTTTCTTGTGAACCGGTTTTATTAACAAATACGAGTATCGTGATCAAGCAACAATAAAAAGTAGTACTGACACAGACCTATTTTTAAAATGTACTTGAATATTTTTAAACGATCAAATTGTTATTTTCTTTAAATTTCCTACACAGAACCCTATATAAATCGCATGTCTGTTGTCATCTTAAGGCCCTTAGAAATACGTCAGTTCTAAGAGGTTATGTGTAGACTGTTTTTTAAATACTGGAGGGCTTGTATTGTCGTTGTGTGATAATTATAACCTGACGTTATTATGTGCGTTATACACAATATATAATATATAACTCATTATTTTGATAAGAAAAATCTCGTATAGTTTCAAAAAATAGATTTTGAATCTCGAGATTTACACGAACAAACTCGTATTGTGAGTATATTTTATCATTACCTTAGAATACAAAGATTCTATGTCAAAATAATTATTCATGAGAGTGGTTTCAAGGTTTAATTACGAATCATCATGTAGAACAAATCTTCCATAATTTATATCAAAAAATCAAGCAGGTTTTTTTTAACAATATAACATGTAAATATATTATCTACGTACCTAAATAAATGCATTAAAAAAAAAAAAAAACCGAAATAAACCCGTTTAGAATAAAAAGGTTCTTTAAAATAAAATATGTTATTTCTACAATTTAGTAAATCGCTTATTTTCGTAATCGAAAGATTGGTACGTACGACGTATCACGATTTAAAACGTATATACTTTAGGTACTGTATTTACTCTAAATAAATTATTCGTCAGTCCTTATAGAACAATTTTATTCTCAAACAAAAATTAAGAGTAAAAAGGTTCTATCTAGTAAAAGCCGGATTAATAAATTTTGGAATTTCAAAGACATAGAACCTTTTTGTTTTGTGTATCTCGTGCATTATTAGTTCGATTTAAATTATTTCTAGTTTAAAACACGCAACATTTAATGATTAATATGAATATACAAAAAAGTAAAAATCGAAAAAAACTGACATAGAACCTTTTTACTTTAGTAATTATATTATGTAAGTTACAATTTTTTTAAATTTTTTTTTTTAATAGTCATATAATATTTAATTATATAATTATATACCATCAAAGCTCTCTTCAGTATCGTTTTATCGGAATTAATTATTTACCATTTCTTTCATATTTAATATAGCCACCACCAATTCTACTCATTAATTGAAATGTTTTATTCCTACTTATCAATTTTTTTAATTTTCATGCGCATAGTTCGTACATCATTAGAGCATTAAGTGCTAAATCCTAAATAGTAAATTAATTACAATATTCAAATAATAATAGTCGATTCGTTTGAATATTGAAAATTTGTTCATATAAGTATTAATAGGTTATAATATTTATAAACTGTACTAGTATAATATAAAATGTATATGTATAAATCCGTACGTACTACTACATAGTGTTTAAAATTACGGAAAATTCACGAGAAAAATTGAAAAAATAACCGTTAAAAACCCGTTTTTTTCCATGGGTCCGTGAAAAATTGGAAAAATTAAAAAAAAAAAGATCCAAATAGAGTAATAATTGATAACAAATAAAGAAAACACAAATATGAGAAGCATGGAGGTATATTATATACCTCCATGATGAAAAGTGATAAGTGATAATGTATGTATTCTAATCAAACGTTCATTATAATTTCAAATGTGTTGTGTATATATAGTAATGTATAGTACATACATGTACTGTAATTTAAAATATATTTTCCATATTTATAATTTAAAGGTGAGTACTTTTTTAATAATTATATATTATGTATGTAATATTTTAAATTTCTATGGATCGGATTTGAAGTCAAAATTATTGATAGATTTCTAATAATAAATGATTATTTTTTTAAAGCTTGTTTTTGCTTTTTTCACATATTAAGTGCTTTTTTATCATTGAAATTACGTCAAAATTCAAACCATATTCATTTCTATTCGTTAGTCAAGACTTTAGTTACAACTCACAACTATAAATATTTTATGCATTTTTATTTCCTGTCTTTCAAGTGTAATATTCAAATAAAATATAAGACCATTGGTGGACTCTATTTGGGAAAACTTCAAGAACATTTATGAGAACACTGAAAAGGTGAAATGTAAATTTTGTTCGTTTACGTATAATTTTCGTAATGCTACAAGAATGAAAGGGAATATTGCTCTAATGTGTAAGTCCTGTTCCACATACCTTAAAACGTCTTCCAAAATCTAGTACTGAAAAAAAAAGAAAGTATCGATATTGACATTACGGTAATGAATGTCGCTCTACAGTTAATTTTTCATATTTTTGATTTTTCCTATATTTTCTAGTTTTTTCCTGATTTCGATTTTTCCGGAAATATATGAGTACGTGTACGGTTGACAGGGAAAAGGTGTTAAACAACATTTTTCAAATGTTCAGAGAACGAAAAAATGTAAAATGTCATTTATTTATTGAATTTCTATACTTATAACATTGCATTTACGGTTATACTTATAAGCAAATAATCTATTGTGAATACGATTTCATATGTAATGGTGTATATTTTATTTATAATGAAAATAAATATTCATTATGTTATAAAACAATTCAGTTTAAATAATTGTCGTTTATGTATTGTTTACCTGCAGTGTATTCCCAGAATTTAGTAAAAAAATGTTCATAGTATTAAACGGCAGAACTTATACCGAAACGACAACACTTATGTGACGTTTATGACATAAAACGAACGACAAAAAACATTTTATTGCTATGTACATGACAATATAATTAGTTTATGTCATTTATCACGTCATTTGACCTCACCTAATAATTAATGTCGTTTATAATAGATATTTAAAAACGTAATAAATGCGGATATCTGTCGTCAACACCATAATATTATAGTTATTGTCGTTTACGACGAAAATTTCGTTTAATATATTTCGCCTTTCCTCCGTCGACATAGGTGTCTATTTTTTTTTTTTTTTTTTTTTTGATCCATAAGTTGTGTAAATACAAGAACACAACGTATAATACAATGATAACATACACACACGTTATACGTATAATTGTATGAGTATTATGACATTTTATATTCTAATCATTTTTACCCAAACTGATTAGAAATATGAATCTTAATAATACAGCATTTTTCGTGTTTAAATCAAGAGGAAAAAAAAAAATCTCCCTCATAATTTTTGAAAGGCATTTTTTTCCAACTCTGAATAATTATTATTGGGCCATTTGATTCATTGTTTATTAGCCCCATAATTACGACTATAGGTGTATATTATATAGTATTGTTTTTTATTATTTATACAATATCATATATATATTATCGTCTATACCTTTTAATTTTTGTGCAAATTAAAAATTGACCCATCACATTTTCTACTACCTACAGCGGTCGCGGTGGTCCGAAAACCGAATTACTGAAATAATGTAAAAACGTCTAAATTTGTATGGAAATCACAGACTCCCAGTACCAAAACAGATAAAAGGTACGTATATTACTGCTCACGGAATTATAAAATATCGTCAAGTGAAACAAAAAAAAAATACCACTTCCTAATAATAATAATTAGTTTACGGCTTTTTATACATTATTTCGTGAATATATATACATGGATTTCCGGTCTGATCGCTCGCCACCACACACGTATTAACATTATTCGAAACACAAGATGTAAAAATAATAAATATATATATATATTATGTACAATAACGATACGGCTGCCGGTTTGTTTTAATGTGTGTTTCGTTCCGAAATTTCGCGTCCTTGAGTGCGTTTTCCTCGACAGGTACAATATGTGTACAATATATGTATTTAAATAATAATAATAATATTTCGTGTTATTATATTATATTGTATAAGTAAACGAACGAAAATGTTTAATAGACTTTTCGGGGACCGTGCGAAAACAATATACTGCAAACATAATAATTGCATTTACCTTGATGTTTCGATTTTTATGGAGAAAAACTGTATCGGTTGCGAATCGCGCACATAATATGTGTATACGACGTTGATAATATAATATTATGTAGTACGCGGCGGACATAATGCCGCGATTAGAATTAAATTACGAAACGGACTTGAAATTTTACTTTGTACGATGTAGTGTCTGGTGAAAAAATATATTCGGAAAACATAAAAAAAAAAAAAAAAAAAAACAATAATAATTGTTGTCGCACACACGCTGGTGTAACACCGAAGTAATCGAAGTTTCGTGGTCTGTTAAGCGAACTATATATATTCTATAGTATCGTAGCAATATTGGTACACGGACAACGCGGAATAAAAATGAAAACGAATATCTTTTTACGATTATCGTTAAAATAATAAACTACCTAGGTACCTATAATAATAGGTATATTATTACGTATTATGGGTATTAGGCTTTTTCGAAAAAAAAAAAAAAAAAAAATGTCAGTTAACATTGGAAAAAATGCGATAAAAGAGAATATATAGGTACCTACTAATAATTATTACGTTTATTCGTTGTCTGTGAATTTTTCTAAAATCATTATTATATAATTAATATCGTTATTTAAACTATAATATATTACGGATACTATAGGTTAAATGGGAATATTCACGATAGAGTGTATCGTGATAGCGGTTACTCGCAAACAAAGACAACGCAAATAAAAATTATTGATAAGAAAAATCGCCGGTGAATGTGGTAAAAAGTATAAATAATTCTGGAGCTAATCGCCAAAAGCGTGAATCCCTCTTAAAAAAATATAATACGCGCATACTATTTTAGCGGTATTAAAATACGTTCGCGCTCTATATGGTGTTATCACGATATTTGTTAAAAATCTATAACTGTACAACTTCACTCTTATAGTAATCGCAGAGTAAAAATGTATACAAAATGTGAAAAATTTGAATATTTTCTATGCTTTAGGGTGGTTTTTTTGTAGCCAAAATATTTTTTATGTTAAATTTGAAAATATCACGATTTTCAATCACGGATCTTAGGCTTTGAAATAAACAAATTGAAAAAAACTTTACGCTCAAGCACAGTAAACATTCTGATCTTTCGTGTTTCGTATACATTGTGACTCTGTGATTACAAAGGGAGAAGTTGTATAGCGTGAACGTGATTTTTCACAAATATAGTGATAACGCAACAAAAAAAAAAAATGATAGGTACCTACTAAAATATTGTTAAATTGTTGGATTTTAATTTTTTATAACACTTCATAAGAATTGCTCTTATACAGAACTCCTTAAAAAGCGGGTGCATAGTATTCTCTTAAGGTTTATTTTTCCGCGATAATAAAAGTTGGATGATGATAATCTGCGACAAAAAAAAAAATAAAAAAAACATTATACAAACTGGGACAATTTGATTTACACATTTTACATTATATCCTTCTCCTCTTCCTCTTTTCAAATGCAGTTTTTTTGTTAATATAATTAACAAATGAACTTTCTTTTCGAATAACTGTTAGGTATTCAACGTTATTCAATATTAAATAATATTAATAATATAAATTTACAAAATATAGCAAATAATATTTATCATGTTCGTTATATAGATCTTGGATTTTTATCGCAGTTTGGATAATGTACTGAACATTGGCGTGTCCAGACTTTCTTCGCGGGTCATGCACTCACTCCCACTCCCCCCCCTCTCCTAAATAAAAAAAGGTTAACATTTTTTTTTTTTTTTTTTTTTTATGATTTTTCTCTCATAGTCAAGTAATTAATTGTTTCAAAATTCAAAGTACCAAATTCTGAATATATAAAAATGAAAAACATTAGTGACTCAAGTCTTTCATG